>JARHVA010011231.1:0-79564 GCA_037957365.1 Torreya grandis | reverse complement strand
AAAAATTGGAAGTGTATAATGAATATGGTGATATTTTTTAGGTCATTTAGGTTATTTATAAGTTATTTATTTTCATGGTTGTGTGGATAAATGATGTGTTATCTTCAGTTGTTTAAGACAAACTTTTCTGTGTGCTCAAAGGCCTAATGTGAACAATGTTAATGGAGTATTTAAAGTGGTGGTTAGACCTTAAAGGTGTCATTGTGCTCAAATAATATTGGATAAGGCATATTTTACTATTTTATGGAAATTTTGTGTTGTGTATATAGGTGTAGAGTGTTCCAAGGGGTCATAAGGTAACATGTCCTAAAGTAGGCCTAATAGAATTAGGTGTACATGAGACCTAAAGAAGGATTTGGTCTATTTGAGTAATGGAAAACCTAATGTAGTGATTTATTATTGATTTTAATGTGTTTTAAGGCCTATTATCTGGCCAATATAAGTGGGAAAGTGTGTGTATCTAAACAAAAGGTCTATGAGCAAGAGGCTTGTATAAGAACAAGGCCTTTTAAGCTTAATTAGCTAGTTAGTGAATTAGATAGAGGAGAAATTGAGATAGAATATCCTTGAGTGGAATAAAGTATTATATACCATTATAAGAAATTATTGGGACTATCATGAATATATAATATGAGGTCTAAGTATGAATATCAAGGTCATATGACCTAATCAATCTTGAAGAGACCTAGTTGAGCAAAGAGGCCTATAAGGAAGTTTGAGAGGGATAAGAATGTGAAGAGATGAAGAGGTGGTAATCATAAGTTGGTTGAGAAACATAGTGTTATAAAGGTGATAAAAATAATCATGTGTCTGAGTTGCAGTTAAGTCATATAGGGAGTTAGTGCCTCCTTATAGATTGTTGTTTGCTAAAGCCTAATCAAGTGGGTACTTGAATAGTTAGGGTTGGCGCTCTATGTGGAGTTTGTGTTGCATGTAGAAACCAAAAATATACACACCATGATTAAAAATGTCAAAAAACCCTTGAACCACTTTAAGACCCCCTTGGGACCAATCTATCCCTTTTACCCCTAACCAAGCCTAACCCAAGTTAGGATTGACCAACTGACTTAACCTACCTTTTTACCCATCTTTACCCTTCAATCCTTAACCACCAATGGTCAAGGTGTACCTCCTTAACCAAAAACATGAAATTAACCTTGCTTGATTTTCTAAATTTAATTTATCCTCATCTACATGTGAGTCATTTCATACATGAGTTAAAATTAGGAAGCTTAGTTAATGTCTTATTGTACCTCTTGCCTATGCCTATAAGAAGAGAGGAGTAAGGATGTGAAATCCATCTACAATTGTTATAAAGAGCTCATGCATCTAGAGTTTATTTTTTATGAGTTAATCATAATCAATGGTCTAGTGATCCAACTATCATGTGAGAGAGCCAAATTTTTTCCACCACTTTGCCAAAGCATCAAGTACTATTACTCTATCAGAATCATGCCAAAATCTACCAACAAGCCAATGACCTCAACCACTCATCTGATAAACCTTCTAAAAGATAAGTACTTATTTTTTGATATTTATTTACTTTATTTACATTTCAAAATCATCCCAACACTAAACCACCTCTTGGAATCCAACTTTGGGATCTTGTTAACTAGCTATTTACTAATCTAGACCTACACATAGTAACCGTTGATGGTTTTCCCAACCATTGATGATCTATCCAACCATTGATGGTCACCTTGACTGTTGAAGATCACCCCAACCAAAAAAGTCATTATGGTAGGAAATAAAAACAAGATATATTCACCTACCTATCCTCAACTAAATCTAATTTTTTGTGTCCCTGCTTGTTCATAAACCCCTGCCTAGTTTTCTAAAGTAGACTTGAGCCATTTAGCATTATGGTTGACTTAATTATCATTATATTAGTCATTTATAGTCTATTTATTTAGCAAGCATTTATTGTGTTCAATTTTAGTACCTTTTGATTATTGATGTAAGCACTTTATCATTCTATTTATAAACTTAATTATTTAAAATGTGTGGATTGATAGCTCCCGAAGAAGCTCCTACTTTTAGGATCTAGCTAGCATTAGGAAATCCACTCAAATTTTTATCTATCCAACCATTTTCTTTAGTGTTGTCTTATTTTCAGGCCATCCTCCTAAACCAAAGAGGAGTTATTCACAATCATCTAATTTAATGCATGCATAATCAAATAGGATTTTCAACCATACCTATATTTAGTTTCTTCTTATTCCCTTTTTAAAATATAAGTTAAAATTCACTAAAACATTTTAGCATGCCCAGTGGGACCTTTGTGTCTTTACTTGGGTCTATTTTTGCATCTATATGATTTTCTCTCTATTCTATGCTCATAAATGACTTTAAATTTTTTTTGGGCTTAAAATTAAGTGTATACATCAACGACTTATAGGTTTAGCTCACATAGTGTAAAGTAAGGCAAAAGTAACACTATCATAGCATAACTTTTTTTACACACACTAAACCAAACTACCTTAATCAATTAAACATCAAACAAACTTGAGGCAATGCCCAACTAGGATTTCATCACCTAGTGGTCACCTTACCCTTTCTCGACAATCTTACTTAGAGGTCATTACCAAAGGGAGAACCAACTCAGGTCTCTAGTTGAGTATAAACTCTAGAAATAATTATATATTAGCAAAGCACCTGACACCCTTATCTCTATGGTGTGTGAAGTGAGGGGGTAGGCCCCAATACCAACCCATGTATTGATTCGAAATATAGATTCTTTTTGAGAGCCTAAAAAACCTAAAACCAGCCATAAACTTGCTTTCTAGTACCCACTCTACAAGCCAACTTCTATCACACAAATTCTTGAAAGCTTAAGGCATAAGCCAAAAGAGAGACTAAAAGGAACTTTAGGACTTAACATGATTTCTATAGTGTCATTTTTTTTTGTGATCATTTCTTGTCTTCTCTCTATTTGAGTGGTGAAATTATTTGTGCATTCTCTCTCCCCTATCTTGGATGGTTCTAACCCACCAGTAGTGAAGAGGTATAACAGAGTAAAAGCCATCACAAAGCCAATCAACCTTTTCTACCTCCTCATACATGGATTATGTATATGAAATAGTAAACTATTCTCACCCTTTGAAAATTTCTCCCTACCCTCAGGAGGTTTTCCAAGGAGATGCAGACTTTGCCACCTTCTTAGATAATAACCTGGTGGCCCTAAAAAATTATCTTAACACAATGCCTCATCATACCACTACTTCAGTTCCACCTATGGACCCACCTTATGTCATGCCTTCCCATCTCATCAAAAATACTTCTATTTCCATGGTCACTACCCAAGAATTTGCTACCCAAGCTTCCTCATCCACCAATAATCCCTTTGATACTACTGTGGAAAACTACCTTGACCAACCTTTAAACACCTTTATACCTTCCACACCCACCAACAACTACTATACCTTAGGATCAACCTAACCACTAGCCACCTATACTCCCCTCACCATGGGAGTACCTACCACTAGCATTGCCAACCTTCCATCGGCTACCTCTAATCCACTAACTACTACCCTGCTTCAAAATCTCATTTTACCTATACCTTCTACCTTACCACCAATCACCATAAGGGTCACCACCTTTCCTTTGATCACAAACCTAACCACTTCTCCTAACCAATAGGGGCCTATTACACTAAACCTAAGTTACATCCCTAACCCATAAGGGCATATATCTCTACCTACTACCCAACCACTTGCATCTACCTACCCTTACATATCTTCTTCCCAACCACTAGTCTCTGCATACCAATATGTGGTAGCTCCTCAACCTCCTACCAATTATTAGTATGTCATCTAACCACCATAATAGTATACACCTTACAACCTTCATGGTGCACAACCCCAAGTAGACCTAATGAAGACACTCATGGATAAGATGACTACCTTAGAATCATCTATTTATGGAGCTCACAACATCTTATCATATGATTAGATCTGTAATGAACCCATTCACCCAACTATCCCTATTAGACCATATCCTCCCTAGTGGGAACTTCCCAAGTTCTCAAAATTTTAGAGTAAGGAGGATCCCCAACATCTGAGGGAATTTAGGCATGCATGTTATTTTATTACCTATGATGATGCCTTCCTTCTTTGTACCTTCCCTATGTCCTTGTCTAGTCCATCCTTAGACTAGTATAGTTCTATAAGAAAACAATCTTTGTCCTCCTTCACCTAACTATCCAAAAAATTCTTTGATCACTTTTTGATAAATATCTCTAGGAAGGTTTCTGTCACTGACCTCTACTCTATCTAAAAATTTGATGATGAATCTATTACCAATTTTGTAGCTCATTGGAGGAGCCTACTCAATCAACATTACTTCTCCTTACCCCAACCCAAACTAATAGAAATTTTTGCTTAGGCATGTGCCAAGCACATATCTTCTACAATACAAGTTCAAAGCTTCAAAACCTTTGATGAGGATTTTACCATAGCACGTAAGCTAGAAAACATAGCCATTGATGAAGGAATGCTAAACTCAGAAACAAGAACTCTAATTATAAAACCAATGAGGTCTCTTCCTATAAATCAAGTAACCAAACCAACACTAGGACCAAAAAAAATGAAAATATGAACACGGTTATCCTTTAATATGCTTCCCCGCCATCTGTCAACCAACTAAATTCCTCTAGCTCCTCAAAACAAAACATGAGAAAACAAAACCGGAACACTCAGAAGTAAATTACTGCACTTGGGGAATCCTATCCTTCAATCCTAAATAAGTTATTGAAGGCGAACATCATAAAACTTCCTCCTATCAAACCACCTCAGCAATTTGATTCTTCTCATCCTACACCTAGTTGGTACAATGATAATGATCTATGTGCCTTCTATCGAGTAGTAGTGCATGACATTAGTATGTGTAATACCTTCAAGAGCATTGTACAATCTCTCATTGACAAGGGGGAGTTTGCGTTGGATAACCCTAATGTACCTCAAAACCAAACCCTTGACATCTTTAGGAAACCTTTCCCTAATCATGCACCTACCAAAAATGAGAGAAATAAAGTTGAGTGTTCTCATGATGCCCATACTGTTAACATGGTTCTTGGTATGCTCATTTTTGAAGAACCAACTATCCAACCTATCTATTCTTTGCCCTCTCCCCTTGTTGAGGTAGTGGAGTTATCTTCTCCTCTTTTGGAGACCCAAACCAAGGAAGCACCACTTTTTCCTCTTCCACTTATTGAGGTATTAGAGCCATCAACCTATCCTTTTATTGACATACCATAATAAGTGCCTATTTTACCTTCTCCCTCAACCATTGGGCAATTTACTCCCCCTTTGGAAATCGTTTATGAAGTGAAAGCCCCAATGTTTAAGCCTCCCATAAAGGATTCACCCATTCAAACCTTGCATCCTATGATTGAAGAAAAGGATGATGTTACCATCCCTCTATCTTAGCTTATCAGATTATCTTTCAAGTCCACTATCTAGGGACCAAAAATTGTATATAAACCATTTTCTAGGTTAGTGCATAAATTGGAATTTGTCTCCAACCTTGACACAGATCGAGCCACCTTTTGACAGTAATTAGGGATACCTTATATCACCAAGTAGGAACCTTCAACCACACCTTTAACAAACCAACCCACCACTCCTATTATCTAGACCCCTACATTACCACTCAAACTAATAAAGTCCTCTACCAACCCAATAATTCCTCAACCATCTAAAGTAACCAACCACCAAGCCATCAAGTCATCCTCTCCACCAAGTCGACCAAACCAACCAAGAACTTTGGCACCTTCCTTACTTAGAATCTTAATCACCCATCTATGAAAGTGTATCTTACCTCACCAAACCCAATAACCAACCACAAAACCAAATTGACCAAATAAATGAAGATAGTAAAAGGTTAGAGGGCTAAAATTCTACCTCCCTTAATCATGCCCTCTATCTTGGGGCCTCATCCCTTGACTTTGATTAGGAAGTTAGTTATCCCAACTAATACCCAATTATCATTGTTGGTTATACCATCACACTTACTTTCTAACACACCTATCTTCATCATGCCATCAAACACCAAACTACCTATCCTAAAAACTCTTACCTCTAACCTATCAACCTCTGCCTCACCAAAACCCAAACCATCAATAAGAACACTACCTTACCCAAACCTTCCATCACAAAACCCACTCCCAAAAGGACTTCTACCTTACCAACTAAGACCAAAACCCCTAAACCCTCTCCATGTTTAACTGAGTCTTACTCTATTTAAAAAAAAAATATTATTGTAAACTTCTTGCTTGAACTTACCCCCTTTCAGACCATTCAACCCTCTCGATTCAAAACCCATCTAGTACAATGACTACCAAGTGTGTTCCTATGATAGGACATTGAGGCATGACATAGAGAACTATAAGTATCTCTAAACTATTATATATTAGATCTATGATGAGGATGATCTATTACTAGAAGAACCTCCCATGGGACCATTACTAATCTAACAACCAATAACCACTATCTAAAACTTACCTACTCCCCCACGCTCACCTTAGAGTGATGAGGAAACAAAAAACTCTCCTACCCTAACTCTTCCCTCTATCCATACCATCCATGTGGTCATGAGAGCACAACAAAAGGATAAGGGGAAGGCCAAGGTGTACATCCCATGGACATGCCCATATTCTACCCCCCAAGCAAACCCTACCCAAACATCTTCACCTTCATCCAAACCCAAGATATCTATCTTAGGTGCCTCCCAATATGACCCCTCCAAATCCATCAAGAGAGTGCTACTGAAATAACTTCACTAGACCCTAGTGAAGATGAGCTTATATGATTTGATTACTACTTCACCTCACCATCACCAAGTAATGAGAGATGTATTGCAGCCAGTGGAGGTTCAACTTGAAGACCATCAACCTCTATTAACATTTATTGGTGCTCTCTAAATTTCTAACCTTGTCACCTTCAAGGATTCAGAAATACCTTCTATCCATCTTGGTGACCTAGATTCCCCTCTCTTTATTACTAATTACATCAACCACACCCACATTAAATAGGTCACGATTGATGGGGGAGCTAGTATTAATATCATCTCCTCCCATGCCTATAACTAACTTAACCTATCAGATAATGTCATGTATAAAATATTGGCCATCCTCTAAACATTTAATGACACCATGACCACTACCTTGGGAACTATTATCCTTAATATTCATTTAGGACCTCACACGCTCCCCAAACTCTTTTACGTAGTGAAAGGCAAATTCTAATATAATGTTTTACTAGGATGACCTTGGATTCACTCCATGGGTTGCATTCCCTCTACACTTCATCATTACATCAAATTTTAGCATGAAAGCTAGGACATCACCATCTAAGCTGACCCAAGTCCCTTCTTGACATGCAACATGACTTACCACCCCAATGATGTCCTCCTACCTCCATCTAAAATACCCTCCTTAACCAAATATAATACCTCCACCATGAAAGAGGAAGTCATACCTCATTCTACCAACAAGGCATTGATTAGCTCATCCATCCCCTCTGATCAGATCCCCTCCTTAGACCATTTGGAATCCACATTCCAACATCTTTCACTAGGGAAATATCACCTTTTAGTCCTTGACACCTTCCCTACTCCTCATGAGTATGGGAAAATTACTACCCAACTTAGATATAACCTCAATGTCAAAACCATTATTCCCTTTGGATGTTCACACTATCACACCCATTTCATCTTTGGGGGACTTAACAAACCACTTGGTGCTTCTACCACCTCCTCTTCACCTCAACCATTCACCTCTAATTTCTCTTATCTAGACAAGTTGAGTTTTGCCAAAAAATACCTCCATAGGTGTGCTTGGAAAGGATTTAGTCTTGGGCGATATGAGCATGGCCCACATGAGTTTATTTATATTGAGACAAAAAATTCTCATGAGAAACAGGGTCTTAATTTCATTCTATCCACCAAAAAGCAAAGCAAACCACCTACCACCACCATTATTGAGGAAGATACCCCTTCTTCACCAACCTCTCCTCCACTTACATATGAGGATGATGACATCATCCCACCTAACTTTTTTTTCATCAAGATGATTAGCCAAGGACCGTTGACTTATTAAAAAGTGGGGGCAACTGTAACCATCCCTTTGATCCATCTTGAGATGATAGAAGATGACTCTCCTACCATTAATACTATTTAATGTTAGGATGACATTTCCATCCTTACCTACCTTGGTGCACTAGATTATTCCATCCACAAATCCCTTCCTCCTGAGACTTTAACCATGTTGAATGAATCCACCATGGATATCAACTTGGGCACTTCAAATAACCCCTACATTATCAAAATTGGCCAATCACTAAATGTCGAGAAACTTTGGGACTTCCCCTCCTTCATCCAAGACTGAAGCATCGCATTTGCTTGGTCTTATAGTGACACTCCTGGAATTAACCCTACCATTTCTACCCATGACATATTCACCAACCATGATGCCAAGCCCATCAAATAAAAAATTCAACACATGCACCCTTACATAACTCTTTTCATCAAAGAAGAGCTTCAACACCTTCTATCTATCAACTTCATTCAACCCATTGACTATCCCTAATGGGTCTTAAATGTCATGATTATCACCAAAGCCACATGGGGACTATGCATTTATGTGGACTTTCATGACCTCAACCTCTTTTCCCCCAAATATGACCTTCCTCTATTGAGCATCAATCAACTATTTGATCTTATAGTCAACCACAAGATGTTATCTCTCATATATGGATTCTTGGGTTATAATTAGATCCTAATTACCTCAAAAGATCAGCACAAGACTACCTTTACCACCCCATAGGGAAACTTTTACTATAGAGTCATGCCTTTTGGATTAAATAATGCTAGTGTAACCTACCAATGTGCCATGAGTTATATCTTCCATGACCTTATCCATATGATTGTAGAAGACTATGTGGATGACCTTCTCAAAAAATCAAAACTTTGAAAAGATCATTTATCCATTCTCAAGATCATCTTTGAGTGACTTATCCATTACCATGTCTACCTAAACCCCAAGAAGTGATTTTTTGAGGTATTATTAGGAAAGCTCCTTGGTTTTATTATCTCCCTTTGGGGAATCAAAGTTGATCCTACCAAGATCAAAGAAATCCTTGACATGATTCCTCCAATCAACCTCAAGCAACTCTATAGTTTGTAGGGGAAACTCTAATCTATTCATCATTTTATCTCCCAACTCTTGGATTGATGCCAAACCTTCCACCAACTTATGAAGAAGGATGTATCTTTTAAGTGGAATAGCGACTGTCAAAAGAACTTTTATTCACTCAAAAAGTACATTTTGTCTCCACCTATCCTCACCCCTCCCAAGGATGGCCAACATTTCTTCCTATATATATCTACCACTGACCACTCCCTAGGGGTAATGCTTACTCATCAGGATGAATAACATAGAGAGAAATCCATCTAATATAATAGAGACACCTTTGGAGAGTACAAGACTCAGTATACCCATACTAAGAAACTTTGCTTAGTTTTATTCTTCATGGCCACCAAACTTTGCCATTACATTCTTAACCATAAAACCTATGTCATAACCGATATCAACTCACATAAGTACATGCACTCCAAGCCATACCAAAACTAACATATGGAAAAATGGATCATTCTTTTAGCAAAATTTGACCATGATTTTCTTTAGAAAAATTCAATTAAGGGTAGGTTATTTTCAACCAATTGGTTGAAGCACCATTAAAATACAATAAACCTCCTCTTCTTGAGTTCCTTGATGAGTCCATCATGACCCTCTCTTAGGTGGACTTCACCTATCAAGTCACCATGTTATTTTATGGATCAAAATGTCAATATGGTGGGGGAACTAGTATCATCCTTATTCCCTTTGATAGTAAACCTCTTCCTTTCTCCTTCAAGCTTGATTTTGAATGTACCAATAATATGGTTGAGTATGAAGCCCTAGTTATTGGCTTTCAAACTACCTTAAACTTGGGAGTCAAAATAATCAATATCTTTGGGACTCTAAACTTGTGGTCAATTAAATAAATATCTCTTACTAGTGTAAGAATGATGTTTTGCAATAGTAAAAATAACTAGTTGATGAACTCTTAGCATCATTTGAACACTATAACATCCATTTAACCCCATGTTCTACTAACAAGTTTGCTGATATCATGACTTCTATTACCTCTCAAATCCCATTGGTACCTTCTAACTCTAAGCTATCTATAATTATCTATAGACGTACCTAGCCTTCTTATGTTAAACCATATTCTCCCACCATTTTCAATGTGGAAGAGACCTAACTTGACCTTTGGTATTAGCAGACCTTCGACTATCTCAACCTTGCCATCATTATTTTTGGGATTTTTAAGAATGCTTAATGAGAATTTATCTAGATTACCTCACATTATACCATTATGGGGGGAATTATTTATAAACATGGCTTTGATGACCTCCTCTTCTATTGCCTATGCAGTCATGAAGCCTCTCATGCTATCAAGGAAACACACGATGGTATCTATGGGGAACACTTTAGTGGCCTCACTATAGCTAAGTGCATCCTTTGCCTTAGCTATTACATACCTATCCTTAACCAATACTATTGTGATTATGTGAAAAGGTGTGTTAAGTGTCAATAACATGCTAATTTACATCACACAACTATCTATAGTCTTTGCATTTCCACCAATTTTTAGCCCTTTTCACAATGGGGTTTATACCTTATTGGTGAAATTAACCCCCACTCTTTGTAGTGACACCATTCTATCATCCTTGTGATTAAATATTTTACCAAATGGGTAGAGGCTATTCCCCTAGTCTAATCAAAGCAGAGAAGATTATCAACTTTATCAACCATCGCATCATCTACCACTTTGGTGGTCCTTACAAGATTATCATTGATAATGGTAAATATTTTAAGAATAAGTAAGTCTAAGGTCTATATGACACATTCAGTATTAAGTTAAGCTTCTCCTCACCCTATCACCCTCAAGCAAATAGATAGGTTAAGGCCTCTAACAAAACTCTTAACAGCATGTTAACTAAAATGGTCAATGCATTTGGTTGGGATTAACATTCACACATCCCCTTCACCTTATTGGCATACCATACTAGCATTAAAACCCTATGGGTTCTACCCCTTTCTCTCTTATGTTTGGATCAAAGGTTGTCTTGCCTCTCGAAGTCCAAATACCTTCTCTTCACATATCTTTACAAGATCTCATTTTTGAGGATGATTATCTTTAACACCACTTATCCCAACTTGAGCTAATTGATGAACATCACTTAGTATCCCTTACCCATCTTCATGTCTATCAAAAATACATCAAGTGTGCCTATAAAAAACACCCTAGAGTATGATAATTTAACGTCAGAGACATCATCCTAAGGGAAAATCAACATGTCACCAATATAGAGAAAAACAAGTGGGACAAGTTTGATTTCAATTGGCTTGGACCCTATATCATAACCCACAAGTATGGATAAGGAGATTACTCGTTGTCCTTCCTTGAGGGAAACCCAAAACTTGAACCCATCAATGCTTCGCATCTATGTCCATTTTTTTGTTAAGAAGGATTAAGTTTACCTTTTATTTTAACTTAAGCTCATCCATTGATTTTAACCACATTCATCTCCCTATTTTAGGGGTAACTAATTAAAAATAAATCATGTGATTATCCATCATAGTCATAGCCTAAGCTTAAACACAGTGTACCATGGCTATACCCATGTCATGATTCTCATTGTACATTTTGCCCCTCTCCCAAGATGGATTCCCCTAATTTTTGTCACTTAAACCTCTTTACACCTACTCAACCTCCTTGTGATTTTATTTTTTTCTTCCTAAAGGTGAACCCTTGAGCCTATATAAATAAGTCTATGTCAAGCAAAAATCAATTAGAGTAATAAACAACAAATTCTAAACCAATGGAAATCATGGGTCATTCCTAACATTCACAGACTACTCCCTTGAAGGAAAAATATTGAAAATATGTTTGAAATTGTTCAATGTAAGGTGGACTACTCCCTTGAAGGACAACTATCAAAAGCATTAAACAAAGCACACAAACCTAGACCACTCTCTTGAAGGATGGCTGAGTAAACTATTTGTCAAAAGCATAGAAATTTCTTGGAAGCTTCCCACATCAATCATATTCCCACATACAACAACAAAGAAAAAGACCCATTATCAAAATCATAACAAAATCAATCTAATTTTGAAAGCCATAATCATCCCTCACATAGCGAAATATGTTAGAAGCCACAATTGGTTTTCACAAGTAGACTTCTCACATCAATTAGTCTATACTTTGTATGACAAACTTATTTATACTGAATCTTTGGACACTTAAAAAAGTGGCATGCTAGTCTTACATGAAGGTTTCATTTTCATCCATACCCCCTTTTATACACTATAAGCAAGGGATTTTGAGCTCACTTGACATTATGTGGTCAAGACATGTTTTTAACCAATTAACAAACACTAATGTGAAGCATTTGAAGGGATTATGTTCATTAATCCAACCTAACTTTAGTTTTTGTTTTAGTCCTTATCAAAGAAGAAGCATCGTTCCCTCTTCCTATCCTATCATGACTAGTTGGTATTTTCATTACGATGTTTGTCTCTTGATTATATTCTTTATTCACCCATATAGTGTTGTTAATTACCTTACCTCATGTGTTTTATCTTAAAAATTAATAACAAGCATATGCAAATGTGTCATAAATAGACACATAACCATAATCACAGCCATAACCATTATAAGTAGCATTCATGAGCAATAAAATAACCAACCATTTTAATCACATGTCTAAATCTAAATACTGAAGTAGGTACTCATTAAAAATTTAGCATGTCATAATCAAGAATGTCATAAAACATAACCATAAATAAAATCCATATCATGCCTAGCTAGGTGAGTCTACATTAGTGTCTATTACCCATAACATAAACATAATCCATAATCAATATAAACATCACATCATAAACCATGAGTATGAGCAATAAACAAAGACCATATATTTAACTTGTGAGCCAAATAACATCATAATGTAGATGAAAAATATACCTGTCTCTCTCTCAAAATGTACATCTCACCACATTGAATCATAGGACATAATCAAAATGATATACAACATAATATAGTGTGTTATAAACTATGTCCTTTCTATGCCTTAGGGGCACCACTGTCTCTTAAAGCACTACTATATCCTAGTGCTTGGCCCCTTATGCTACCTACCTATCCTTAAGATGCACCTATCTATGTAGTTATATATGTGACCCACAAACATAGTGTCACCACACTGGTACCACCTACCAAACTAGCTCTATACTCACCCCATCAGGTTTTCACTAGGTAGTGAATGAAGACTATAGCCTCATAGTATCATAACTCCTATACGATGGCTATGTACCTCTGCATATCAATATACCCTACTAGACCTACCAGTGGTGGTGTTTCTCCTCTAGCTTATCTCAGATCATCTCTCTCTTGGATGACCTGGGCTAGTGTAGCTCTAGCCTAGTCCCTCTCACTTGTCATGATGGCTATCTAACGCTGTAATGTATCCACCTAACCTTGTAATTTTATGACAAGTGCTTGTGTAGTGGTTATCACTACTACTACCTATCCATTAGGGAGATCCCTCTATACCTGTGCCCTTTGGCTGCCTCTCCCAACTAGGTCCATACCCATCAACCCCCTATTACCATCACCATCACCAACATCTGTAGCCACATATAAATCTTAGTACCATGCCATGTACCCATTTGCAAAGTTAGCATCATTTATCTATGGACTAGCTAGAAGATCCTCATGATTAAGTAAATTTAGTATTAGATGTGGCTCATGTAATAAATTCTTTGAGTCCTCATGCCTTTATTTCAAGAATGCACCTAAAATACCCTAAACCAATCCAAACTATCTATAAACCCTATCAAAGGGGATAAGATCCACCTCCCCATCCTGCCTACCAAATATCTATCTATAACTCTATAGAGATAGGGTCTACCTCATGTAGCTAGGCCATATTAGAAACTAAACATAGGGTCTCCAAGTAATGTCTCTCATCACCAATGCACCCAGTACACCCTTGAACTAATCTACATCATGTGCACCTTCCCCTACACTTGATGTAGTGAAGTCACCTCTCTATCACATGAATCTAACTAAAAACTCAATCTACACATATCTTACCCATATAAACCCTAATAGCCTTAGTACCTGGATGATCTCATAAGCCTAATAGTGTAACACAAGATCAACACTAATGCCATACCTCCTATGGGCCCTAAATCCCCATATCTCCCTATATATTTACACCAAGAGAATAGGTACCCATATGAATACATTCCACCCCAATAGCAACTCAACCAACACCCCTAGTAACAAGTATGAAAATATCTCATTGCTTAATTCAGGAAGGTCAAAATAAGAAATGGAAATCATAAGCATAGTCATCAATCTTCACTCACCTAATTACCTCTTATATAGTATACTATAGTTGAATCCCCTAGCATGCCATTTAACCCAATCACAATCATCACTATACAATAGCTCAAGGTGATCCTCATGCTCCTCTCACTCTATATGGTACATCAAATCACCCCATAGGGGTAACCTTATAATTTTATGCACATCCTCTAGTAGGATCATGATCTTGTTGATCGATAATAAGAAGGTTTTCATATCCAGATTCAATCTATAGATGAGAGATATGATCATGGATGCATCTTGGGGCACATTCTAGTAGTGCTACATCACTCCCAACCAACCTCCTCTATATAGGCCCAATCAACTAAGGTCATCCCCTAGTGGATCTACACAAAAATGCATGGCACCTGATCATGCATTTGTATCTATTCCCAGGCCTACAAATGTTCATTAGTGCATAACTTAGTTATCTATCCTATGATCACCTACAAACCATACTTTTTTCTACACCTACCCCTTATATATTTTACTACTAACATTTATCTCATCACTTTCACCCAAAACACTTAACCCAACCCTTTGATCAAACATTTCACCCACTTCACCTTAACCTTTAACCTTTCCTTAAACAATCCAAAGCTTACTTGATCACTGATAGTCATAGTAACTGTAGATGGTTAGGCACCCATATTGCCAATGGTTATTGACCATTGATGGTTAGGGTGACAATTGACGGTCCCCAAACCTAACCTACCCTGAACCAACTAAAAAACTAACATCTTCCCTATCAAATTTCACCCATTCCTACCCCAACCTACACCTTACCTATCCTACCTCCCCAATTTAAATTTCACCTACCTATTTTCACAAAAACAATCAAACCCTACCTAGGGCATAAAATACAAAACCCACCTAGCAAAATAATTGATACAACCACCCTAAAAACATAATTCAATTACAAAATCAAGCTAAACTATTAATTTAAGGGATCTACCTACCTCATTCTATGACTACCATCGAGGACTTGCCTATCCTCATCCATGCCCACCCTATATTCTCGATAGTCTACTTGATCCAACCTTCACCTCAGTTAACAGTTAAGTCCTCCAAGGTCCTCATTAATAGTGTCTTCACCCAAACACACCAAAATGATAGAGCTCTGTAGTCAAAAGTGAAAATGAGCAAAATAACATTAAAATTCACTTTTGACTAATAGAATTTTTAGGGTTTGACACTTGATCATTGATGTTCAGTGTGATCACCAATAGTTGCCATTGAGGACCTCAACCATCTATGGTCAAGTTACTCCCACTTTCAATTTCGCCTCAAAGCAAATTTTGCCTATCCTCATCCATGCCCACCCTATATTCTCGATAGTCTACTTGATCCAACCTTCACCTCAGTTAACAGTCAAGTCCTCCAAGGTCCTCATTAATAGTGTCTTCACCCAAACACACCAAAATGATAGAGCTCTGTAGTCAAAAGTGAAAATGAGCAAAATAACATTAAAATTCACTTTTGACTAATAGAATTTTTAGGGTTTGACACTTGTTCATTGATGTTCAGTGTGATCACCAATAGTTGCCATTGAGGACCTCAACCATCTATGGTCAAGTTACTCCCACTTTCAATTTTGCCTCAAAGCAAATTTTGCCTATCCTCATCCATGCCCACCCTATATTCTCGATAGTCTACTTGATCCAACCTTCACCTCAGTTAACAGTCAAGTCCTCCAAGGTCCTCATTAATAGTGTCTTCACCCAAACACACCAAAATGATAGAGCTCTGTAGTCAAAAGTGAAAATGAGCAAAATAACATTAAAATTCACTTTTGACTAATAGAATTTTTAGGGTTTGACACTTGATCATTGATGTTCAGTGTGATCACCAATAGTTGCCATTGAGGACCTCAACCATCTATGGTCAAGTTACTCCCACTTTCAATTTTGCCTCAAAGCAAATTTATCCATGTAAAACTAAATCAAACCAACTCACCCCTAGAGACTACCTTCTCCACCCACCCTAACCAACTCATCATCTTTCCATTGGTCCATTTCATCCTAACTAACATGCATTTTGTGATGAATTTTACCTGGTCCTTTCATCATAGAGACAACATTACCATGTTGGTTACCTTTTTCATTTACACCACCTAGCACATACTATACCTATTTATGTCTTTTTGAGATCACTTCCTACCTTAGATACCTATGATACTTGACTTATTTGTGTTTTCCTCAAGAGAACTCCCTACCTTGAATACCCATTGAAATATAGACATTGCTTAGGAGACTTGCATTTATGAGTGTACCCAACTGCCACACTTTAAATGTGGTCATGTGGTCCACTTTTCATTTATCTTTCTAGTACTAAACTTTATTTTTACAAACTATAATAACCTACTCTATGTGCTATCTTAGCTATCACACCTTTTTATCACACTTTGTGCACTTGTTTATGATTATTTATGCTTCAGTGCACAACCTATTTCCCACCTTCATGACATCCACCTTCATCATCACCTTTATCTACCTTATCAAGCCCACACCTAATTCTATTTTACCTCATCAACTCTCAATTTTAGGGGGAACACCTCCTCCCATACTTGGGGCAACCATGAACTTTGACTAGCAATCCATTTTTGTTTTGCAGCTTGTTGATTCAAAGATGCATATAAAAGGGGTAAAATGTAGACACCAAATCCACACACAATGATTTCAAATGTCAAAACACCCCTATACCACCTTATTACCCCCTTGAGACCAATTCGACACTTTGACCCCTAACCAAGCCTAACCTAAGTTAGGATTGACCAACTAACTTAATCTACCTTTTTGCCCATCTTCACCCTACATCCTCAACCATCGATGGTTAGGATGACTACCGATGGTCAAGGTGTACTTACTTAACCAACAACATGAAAGTCACCATACTTGTTTTTCTAAATTTAAATTATCCTCATGCATGTGTGAGCCATTACATGTGAAAGTTAAAATTAACAAGCCCAGTTAACATCTTGTTGCACCTCTTATTTGTGCCTATAAGAAGAGAGGAATAGGGAGGTGAAACCCATCTATAATTATTATCAAGAGCTTGTGCATCTATAATTTATTTTTTAAAGGTCAATCATCATCAGTGATCTAGTAATATAACCATCACATTATAAATCCAACTTGTCACCACTACTCTACTAAAGCATCAAGTACCATTACTATGTCAGAATCATGCCAAAATACACCAACAAGCCAACCACCTCAACCACTCACTTGATCAACCTTCTACAAGATAAGTACTTATTTTTTGATATTAATTTACTTTATTTGCATTTCAAAATCAACCCAACACCAAAACACCTCTCAAAATCCAAATTTGGGATCTCATTAACCAATTATTTACTAATCTAGACCTACACACAGTAACCATTGATGGTTGTCCTAACCATCGATGGTCTGTCCAACCATCGATGGTCACCTTGACCACTGATGGTCACCTTAACTATCGATGATAACCCTAACCACTGATGGTCATTATGGTAGGAAAAAATAATAAGATATTTCCACCTACCTACCCTCAACCAAATCTAATTCTTTGTGTCCCTACCTATTCATATACCCCTACCCAATTTTATGAAGTAAAGCCAGGCCATTTAGCATTAGTGTTGACTTTCTTATAATTATATTAGCCATTTTAGTATATTTGTTTAGCAAACATTTCTTGTGTTCAATTCTAATACCTTTTGATTATTGATGCAAACACTTTATCATTCTATTTATAAAATTAATTTTTTAAAATGTGTGGATTGATATCCCCCAAAGAAGCTCTTTCTTCTAGGATCTAGCTAGCATTAGGTAATCCAATCAGCTATCTATCTAACCAACCATTTGATTTAGTGGTATCTTATTTGAAAGTCATCCTCCTAAGCCAAAGAGGAGTTCTTCACAATCATTTGATTTAATGTATGTACAATCAAATAGGTTTTTCAACCGTACCCATATTTAGTTTCTTCTTCTCCCCTTTTCAAAATATAAGTTAAAATTCACTGAAACACTGCACTAAATTTGGTTTTTATCTTATAGGAATATAGTCTATTTAAATAGATAAGTGGGTTTTCTTCCCCTTGATAGTTTCTCACATATGTGATGTGTAATTATATTTCATGTTCATATATATGGTTGCTTGTGCTTTGATTAATTTATATGTTTTAATGAATGGTTTATGAATGTTAAGTGGAAATGAATGAATGTTTTGAAGAATAATTCAACCCCCTCTTAGTCATTGTTCTTCCAAAAATTGGTATCAGAGTTTGGTCCTTTGAAGCGGGCCTAACATCTTGAAGGTGATCCTAAGAAGTACAATATGTCCAATGATCAAGAAGATAACATGTATGAGAAGAAGTCTACTATGATAGTGAACAAGGAGAAGCTGGAGTAGACATTGAAGCCAAACTCATAAGTTCCCTAGATGATTTGAAGAATCAAAATAAGAGGAGGAATGAGTTTATATCTATGGTCAAGGATCTCAAGGAATATATTTATACCTTAAAGAGTAATTGAGTCAAAGAATCCAAAAGGGATGAGATGATCATCAATGATCTCAATAATATGTTAGAAGGTGTAAATACAAAGTTGAGATCAAAAGAATTTGAGTATAATTAGTTGAATACAAATCTATATTCTTTAAAGTTTGAGCATTGGTAACTCATAGACAAGATGAACAAGCTTGAGAAAGAGCATGAAAAGTTAAAACAAGTTAAGATCACCAACATGAAAGTCAACATGAAGAGAACAATTAGGCAACCCAATTCAATGAGGTATTCCAATTCTTTCAATTGTTATTTTTTCGCTTGTCATATCTTTGGTCATAGATCAAGTGATTGTAGAATGGTCTCAAGGGATGAGTTATCATGGGACCATGGGAGAAGGAGTAATCAGTCAAAAGGAATCAACAAGTTATATGGATCTTCTAGAGTACATGAGAAAGGTCAAACATTAGTGTGGAAGCCAAATAAAGCTAGGACTAATCATTTTGAGCCCAAAAGTCTAAATGGATTATTTTATAAGGAGGAACAAAAGATTAAAGAGGAATTTATGCTAGCTCAAACTATATTTCACATTCAAAATTAAGGCATGAAATGGTATATAAATAGTGGTTGCTCAAGCCACATGATAGGAGACAAAAGCAATTTCATCTCATTAAAGAAGAATGCTATATAAATAATGAGATTTGGAGACAACAAAACTTCCAATATAGTGGAAAGGGTATCTTGAGTTCGGATAATGGGAAGACCAACACAAAAAATTTGTTGTATGTGGAAGGATTGAAACATAGCCTGCTTAGTGTAAGTCAAATGTGAAACCAAGGACACACACTAACCTTTCATGATAGAGGGTGTGAGATATGGAGAGCCAAATTAGGAAGGTTAATTACCAATGCTAAGAGGACTAAGAACAATCTATATGTCTTGAATGAGATCAAGAAGGAGAGATGATTTATGATAAATATGGATGAAATTTGGCTATGGAACAGAAGGTTAAGTTACCTAAACTTTGATAATATGGTTAAGATAAGCACTAACAAGTCTGTGAAGAACATGCCTAAGATCACCAAACCTATGAACATACTTTTCAAGTTATGTCAACATGGTAAGAAAACTAGAAGAAGGTTCAAGTCCAAGGATTAATCTAATACAAGACCCTTGGAGTTAATACACATTGATCTTGGTGGCCTACAATAATCTAAAGCATTCATGGAGATAACTACTTCATGTTACTTAAATATGACGACACAAGAATGAATTGGGTAGCTTTTTTAAAAGAAAATTCATAAGCTCTTGATAAGTGCAAGACATTTAATGCCCTTGTTGAGAATGAGAATATCAAGTGCCTAAGGTATGATAGAGGAGGATATTTTTGGTCTAATGAGTTTGATGAATTTTGTGAGGTCCATGGGATAAGAAGATAACTCTCAATATCCAAGACACCTCAATAGAATGGGGTGGTGGAAAGAAAGAATAAGATAGTCCAAGAGATGTCAAGAACTATGCTAAATAAGTATAGATTATTTGATGGGTACTGGAGAGAGGAAGTGAGTACTATAGTCTACATATTGAGTAGAGGATGGATAAGGACTATTGACAATAAGACCCCTTATGAACTATGGAAAGGTAAACCTACTAATGTGGAATACTTTAGAGTGTTTGGAAGTAAATATTTCATCAAAAGATATGAAGAGGACTTAGGTAAGTTTGATTCTAGGTCTGATGAAGGTATATTCCTAGGGTATTCATCATTAAGCTTAATCTATAGAGGCTATAATAAGAGGTTGCATAATATAGTGGAAAACACCAATGTGAAGATTGATGAAACAAAGAAATCACACTCACAGTCAAAGGATACATCAAATAATTCGGTATTCAAGAATGAAGAGAAAATAATAGAGGTTGATGAGGAAGAATAAGAATTTGAGAGACAAGAATCAAAAGACCCTTTAAGACAGATTCAAAGAGATCATCTTTAATCTTGAATCATTGGAAACAAGGATGCAAGTATGCAAACAAGGAGAAGACTGGTAAGTAACCTAAATCAAGAGAAGGTTACTATATTGTCTAAGATTGAACCTAAGAACCTTATAGAATCAAGAAAATATTTTTTTTGGATAGGTTCTATGAATGAGGAGTTAGACCAAATAAAGAAGAATGAGACTTGGGAACTAGTTTCTAAACCTAAAGACAAAAATGCCATTGACCCAAAATGGATGCTTAGAAATATGTTGAATGAATATGGAGAAGCCACTAGGAATAAGGTGAGATTGGTATGCAAGGGATATGCACAAGTTGAAGGGGTAGAATTTTAGGAGACCTTTAAACTAGTAGCAATATTGGAGGCCATTAGATTTTTTATAACATATGAAAGATTCATTGGGTTTAAGATATACCAGATGGATGCCAAATCTACCTTTTTGAATGGGAATTTGGAATAGGTGTATATAGAGAAACCTAAGGGGTTATCACTATTAGGTGACAAGAACTATGTTTTTAGATTGAAAAAGGATCTTTATGGTCTAAATCAAACTCTTAGAGCTTAGTATGCTAGGTTGGACATGTATTTTTTAGATCAAGGATTTAAAAGAGGAATTGCAAATAGTAATCTATACATAAAAATAGAATATGACCATTAGTTGATAGTATTTTTCTATGTGGATGACATCATCTTTGGTGGAAACAATGAGAACATTAACAAGGCCTTTGTATAGGTGATGAACAAAGAGTTTGAGATGTCCATGCTGGGAGAACTATCATTCTTTCTTGGGTTGCAAATCACTCAATCTAAAAAGGTATATTCATTTCACAATCCAAGTACATAAGAGAGATGTTGAAGAAGTTTTAGATGAAAGTTCTCAAGGTAGTTAATACACCTATGATCATAGGGTGTGAGTTGAGTAAGGAAGATGAGTCTTCAAATCTCAATAAAACATCATATAGGTCAATGATTGGAAGTTTTATATACACCACTACTTTTAGACCTAACATCATGCAAGTAGTAGGTCTTATGTGAAGGTTTCAAAAAAATCCAAAGGAAAATAATCTATAATAAATAAAAAAGATACTCAGTATCTCAAGGGGACTATGGAGTTTGGGTTGTGGTATCCAAGGAGCAATGAGTTTTATTTGACTCCCTATACAGATATAGATTAGGTAGGAAGTTTAGATGATAAGGAGAGTACTAGTGGAGGGGATTTAATCTTAGGTGGGTTCATAGTTTCATGGATAAGTAAAAAGAAACTATTAGTAACATTATCCACTTGTGAAGATGAGTACATTACAAAAACTTCATGTTGCACTCAGGTCTTATAGATGAGATAGAACTTAAAAGATTATAAGGTGGAGTATGATGGTCCTAGACCTATCTATTGTGACAATACAAGTGCTATAAGAATCTCAAATAACCCTATCATGCACTCAAGGACTAAGCACAATCCCATTAGGTATCATTTTTTAAGAGATAAGGTAAGTGAACAAAGTGCAAAACTTTAATATGTTTCTACACAAGATCAAATTATAGACATTTTGACTAGACCACTTCTAAAGGTAATAGTTGAACACTTAAGATAATAATTGGGTGTAATTCCTACCCCTAGTAGTCATTAAGGAAGCCAATTAATTAGGGGGAGCTAACTAAGTGGTTAATTATCAGCAAAAGTAGGTGAGTAATTCCAAGAAGGTATGCATATAGATAGGGGGAACATGTTTGTATTATGACTCATAAACTCATAGTCCTGTGTGTTGAGTGTTTTGGTTACAAGGAGTGTGATCCAAGAAGTTACAAACATCACTTTGTAATTTATGTCAAAGGGGAACAAGTTTAGAATGAGGTAGAAGTTTCTTATTGAGAGAAGATATTGAGAGTGCTTGCCATCAATGATAAAGGGAGAGATTGTTGAGTATTTTCATTGATGTCAAAGGTACAACTTGCATGAGGTTGATATCTTTGGGAGAGTGTGCTTAGCTGGCAGTGTGTTGATGTGACAAGGGACTTTGATGGAGTGTTGTAATTGAAATATGTTATCATGAAAGATAATTTTAAGGTAAAATAGAAAATTTGAAGACAATTAATGCTTTATGGTTACATGAAGGTATAGGTCATTGATGTCAAGTTGCATAAGAACTATAGTCATGACCTGAGTAATCTCAGGCATGTGATAGTTTTTAAAGGTTTTATGATCATGAATACAAGGTATGGATGAACTCAAAATTATTTTAAAGTGAGCCTAAAGGGGTAGGACCTTTAGTCTAGGTCTACATCTAGACCTCTCTTAAACCCTGCCTGGGTTAATGAGGTATGAAGAGGCCTTGTGAGAAGGTATGAGAATGGTGTCTTAGTGAAATGAGTGAAAATAGGCCTAAGTGGTTGTCTAAGGTTTATTTAGTATGTGAGTGAGGTGGAGAGTGCATGGAAAGATGCATGAAGGTCAGTTTTAAGGTCTAATATGGTTTACAGATCAAGGTCTAAAGAGCAAAGAGAGAGAGTGTGGCCTAATGAGGGGTCATAATAAGATTTAAAGGTGTGTGAGCTCATTTAAGATTTTTATAGGTGACGTATGTTATTTAAATTTTTTTCATGTAGTTTGAGGTCATAGTGTGAAGGTTTAGATATGAAAAGTTGTTTAGAGGTCTCTTGAGTGCTCAGAATGAAGGGTTATCAAGCCAAGAAGGATTTTCTTGTCATCATTAGATCATAAATTTTTTTCATGGGAACATAATTCATTCATGGTAGATGGGTAATGATACTATCTCAAAATTATAGTCATTAGTTTTTGGATTGAGGGGCTATGCCTTACGAACAATCATTAAGAGTGAAAATTGTGTCAAACCCTCTTAGAACCCTAATAAAGACCCACTATTGAATATGTTGATAAAAAGTGATTATAATGGATTGGTATGATTAGGTAAGCTATTATATCTTGTATTGGACTCTCCCAGGTATCTCCAAGTGGTATTAGTTAGAGAGAGGAGAGAGAAAATATTAAGTTATAGGCTTATTTTTGGGGAAGTTGCTATAAAAGTCAAAAGTTGCATTAGACATAGTAAGAAAATGGATGGAGGAATAAGGTAGAGGATCATGTTTCATATAAATGAAAGTGTATGGATAGATTATAATCCTTAAATAGGATAAATTGATCATCTAATTTTTCCAGTCGCTAATAGGCCTAATGGTGTAAATAGTGAAAAACCTAGGCGACAACGAGAAGATGAATTGGAATGTGTTTTCATGATAGAATGAAGAAAAAAAGTGCATATATATATTTTTAAGTAATTTTAAGACATGGTAATTTTTTGTATAAGTTTTTAAGGTTAGTGAATATAGTGAAAAAGTTACTCACAAGTTGACCTGTCTAGTTTAGATAAGACAATGAGATATAAGGTCATGAGATTGGTCTGTAAGACCAATAGTTTCCATTTGAAAATATGATATTTATATTTTAAAATGGTGTAATGACATAATAGGATCATATAAATTCATCATAAGTCATTGAAAATGTCTATATAAATGTTAGAGGACTAATTAACCATGACTATGTTTTGAGATAATTTGGTAGTTCTGAGTGAGTGAGTTACATAGGTGTTCTTGAAGCCTTGTCTCCTAAGTGGAAGGGTATAATGAATATGGTGATATTTTTGAGGTCATATAAGTTCTCTATAAGTTATTTATTTTCATGGTTATGTGTCTAAATGATGTTTTATTTTCATTTATTTAAGATAGAATTTTTTATGTGTTCAAAGGTCTAATGTGAATAATGTTAATGGAGTGTTTCAAGTGGTGGTTGGACTTAAAAGGTGTCATGGTGATTAGAGGATGTTTGATAAGTCATCTTTTACTATTTTATGGAAATTTTGTGATATTTTTATAGGTTTAGAGTGCTCCAATGGGTCATAGGGTAACATATCCTAAAGTAGGCCTAATGGAATTAGGTCTCCATGAGACCTAAAGAAGGATTTAGTCTATTTGAGTAATGGTTGACCTAATGTAATGATATATTATTAATTTTAAAATGTTATAAGGCCTATTATGTGGCCAATATAAGTGGGAAAGTGTGTTTATCTAAATAATAGGTGTATAAGAAAGATGCTTGTATAAGAATAAGGCCTTTTAGGTCTAATTGGCTAGTCAGTGAATTAGATAGAGGAATGAATGAGATAGAAGATTATTGAGTGGAATAAGGTATTATAGACTATCAAAATAAAGTAGTGGGATTTTAATGAATACATAATAGGAGGTCTGAGTATGAATATCAAGGTCATATGACCTAATCAATCTTGAAGAGACCTAATTGAGCGAAGAGGCCTAGAAGGCAATTTGAGAGGGATAAGAATGTGAAAAGCTGAAGATGTGGTCATCAATAGTTGGTTGAGAAACATAGTGTTATGAATGTGATAAAAATAATTATATTTTTGAGTTGGTGATAATTCATCTAGGGGGTTGGTGCCTCCTTGCAAGTGGGTGCTTGCTAAAGCCTAGTTAAGTGGGTGCTTAGCTAGCTGGGGTTGGTGCTCTATGTGGAGTTGGTGCTTCACTAAATTTGGTTTTTATCTTATAGGAATATATTCAATTTGAATATATCAGTGGGTTTTATTCCCATTTAAGGTTTTCCACATATGTGATGTGTTACTATATTTCATGTTCATATGTATGGTTGCTTATGCTTTGATTGATATATATGTTTGAATGAATGGCTCATGAATGTTAAGTGGAATTGAATGAATGTTTTGAAGAATGAATCACACACCCTATTATTCATTATGATTCCAATATAATTTGATCCTATTTTATAACTTTAACATATACCATCTCAAATACCTTTCTTATAACTAATGATAACTTCTCCCTCTTATCACAATTACCTAATGCAACTATTCTTCAAAATGAACATCCATCATCCTCCTCTTGTAGGAAGTGAAACTACCTTATTTGGATCCAAATATATTATAATTAAATAATGTGAAGAGATGTCCATCCATTTTTATGAAATAATGGACACTTCTCTCTCACTTAAATTCCCTATCACTTCCATGATTCCTGATAAGATACTACTTCATGTAGATGATGCCCCTCTATTTATTAGAATCTAAATTGGTGATATCCAAGTTAAGCATGCTTTAATTGATGAAGGTTAAAGCATTTGTGTTGCCTCCCTTGACTTAATTAAGACACTTAGATATTATAAATGAAACCTCAAATCTATACGTAGTACCTATCAAGGCTATGACAAAAGGCAAATGCCTCCTCTAGGTTATGTTTAGCTTCCCATTATTGTTCCTCCTATTACCATCCATGTGATATTTAATTTTACACTTTCTTACAACATATTACTCAATCGAACTTGTACTCATTATCTTAGAGTAGTCACCTCATCTATATGCCTATGCACAAAATTACCTCACAATGGAACTATCTACAAAATTTAGGGGGACATAAATCCTTAAAATTTTGAACAATTCTAAGAACATGGTGTATTTAAAATACCTATACTTTAACCCCTACCTAGTGTCCTATTTAAGGAATCCCAAATATTAAACTATCTAATCAACTCCACTTGAGGTTATAATGGTCACCCTAAATTAATATGGAACATTCCACCTAACCTCTTAAAATCTGATGATGATGAGACAAATGAGATAAGTCTCAAGATCAAAATCTCCAATATTTCCCCTCACATCATCTCCCAACTATTTTCTCTTCAACCTCAATCCTGTCAACTGAATTTTGGCAACATACTTGTTAGCTTAACCAAAATTAGACACTTTATCCATCATGTTTCCTCTAATGACAAAGTCATTCCTATATATACAATTGACTTGTATACACCTGACTATGATGATGGTTATGATTTAGATGACTCATTTTTAGTTATATTTATCCAAGATAGAAATGCATAATTTCTTTAATATCTCTCTTCTTTATTTCAATATTTTCATTCTTCTTTTAGCATTCCTTCCTTTATAACACCTAATACTATTTTTTCCACTATTTTTCACTAGGTAAAGATGAAGCACTCACATGGTATGACTCCAGTCATAATAGATCCCCTTAAGAGTATTCTCATGAATCATGCCATGATAGGACCTTATTGATTTAATAGATACCATGATACTTATAGTTTTCTTCCTCTAGAGATGCTAGCCACTATTCTTAAACCCACTGCACAACTAGCCTTACCTACTGATGAACCTAGTCTAGTTTATACTCTAGCCCCACCCTTCCTTGGTGATGGCCTTCTTCCCTAACCATAGTTTTATCCCTTGACCATGTAATGGGTGGATCAACCTTATTATAATATCCACAAAGTTGATAGTCATTAGACCAAATATTTCCATTTATATTAGTATCCCCATGCTTCACATTCCACCCATTCAACTAGTAGACCCCCATAGTCTATTAATAAATATATTTTTTGATTTCATGAGACAAATAACCACTCTTATACCCACTGATAAAAACTTAGGTATTACATCAACACATTTCACCTTGCCTCTACTTATCCCAAAGATAAGGCCATACCTCCTCCTAAGCTATTACCAAAGTATATTTCTAAATACATGGAAGTATAATAGCTTTGGCACCAATGTGGTACACATCATACCGATCGATGCTAAATGATCTAGTATCACCTTCATGATTTCTCATAGTTGACACTAGCACCAATAATTCCTCATTTTATATGTCACCCATGCTAAAATGCTCCTCCTTTTATGCACGTTTCAACTCTTTCTTGCTCTATAGATAATATTCCCATTGAGACATCCATTCCTCACCTTGAATATATTACTCATGAGATCCCACATGAGAATTAATATTCTCTAGTTACACCTACCTTTTTAGTTGAGATGATATGGAAGAAAGTCTTTGTATAACTTTTCACAAAGATTGATGAGACTCTGGCTAACATCAAAATTCAAATTTATAGAGATGTTTCAGATGTTATGGATAATATTTGTGGTCAAATATATTAGTATTTATGAACATGAAATGGTGTTCTTTCACTTTGTTCTATTTTATGATTTGGATTGGATTTATTATCCATATTTATATCTCTTATACACTTGACTATGTGTCAAATTGAATTTCACTTATCTATTTTACATGGATCATTATATTATGTTTTATGTGTTTTATATGGTTTCATTCTCTTTCACCTTTTATTATGGATTATTATCATTCTTTTTTGAATGCACACTTATGTTTATGACTTCACTTTTTTCATGGATTCTTTTATTATCTTTTTATAATGATTATTTTTTATCTTATTACATTCAAAAAATTAGATAATTATTATTGTGACTTACTTATACAACCTTGATTGCCTTAGTATTTTATCTCTACTATATGACTAGTTAGCAAACAAGACTTCTCATTTTCTTACTACCATATACTAATCTATTTTGGATCTCCTTTCTTACCTAATCTTCATTTCACATACTAAACATACATATGGTTGAAACTTGAGATACATACTGGTTCACAAGTAAGCCTAAGTGTTTAGTCAATCATATACTTGGTTACTTATTATCCTTTAAACCAAAGTCTAAAGCTCATTTATGTGTATCAATTTTATCACTCATGTTGGTTATTCCAAATCCACATGGAGGAGGCATAAAAAAAGTCATAAAAAAGTTGAAAGCCAAATCAATTAAACAAAAAGAAATGATTTAAAAGGAAACACACAATTAAATAATTCTAATCACATTAAAAAATATGATTCATAACACATCTCCTATTTTTATTTAAAGCTCAAATTCCATAATTGGCCTCATGATAGAGTTGAGGTCTATTGGGGTATAGTAGGCCAATATATTGGGATAGGAGAACAAAAAATTGAATAAAAATTCTATAAGTGATACCTACTTTCTCACACAAGTACCCAATATTCATTATAGACCAATATTTCTATAAGAGGTCACGAGGAACATGAAACATATTGTGGGAAGGTAGGTCCATTTTAATTTCCTTGTTCATATAACCATTATGAGTTGATTTTATTTTCTCACCTATTTACTTATACAACTTTACATGTATTATGATCAGGTATCCTTTGTATTTTATGGTCACTAAACTCTTAGTGTCTCTCCTTTTAACCTAGTATGCCTCATGTTTACTAAGGTTTTCTCATAGATGCCTATGTTATGTTTTTTGCATTCCTTATTTTATTACAATAATACTAATATTTACAATTGAATAATATTGTTTTGTTAAATGATCATTCCCATAGGGTTTCCCTTTGTGAGTTGTAGTGTAAAACCATGGTTAGGACTAGGCTCTCCTCACAAATTACAAAAACAAAATATTTCTTTATTTTTACCCTTATTACCATTAAACACATTGGTGTTTACTTTGTGAGTCAAAATGTAAGACCATGGAGAGCACCAATATTTCCTCACAATTTACCACATTAAAACATCATATTAACTATTCCCACATGTGTTTTCACCTCATTGATGTTCCCTTTGTGAGTTACAATGTAAGACCTTGGATATGACTAGGCCCTCTTCAAAAAATATTCTAATACCCAATTCATACTATAACCAAGTCATAATAAAATTACATGATTCAAATTTGAGATAATTTGTGTTACATTATGATCTACACATCATTGACATACTTCTCATCTTGATTTACTATGTTTTATGATTACTTCATAAGCACTTCACTTTTATCTTCTTATTTTCTAATTGCTTGTATGTTTACTACCATTTTATTAAATTAATCATAAATCCCATATTGATTTAGTATGATTAATTTTATTTACATTGATATTTTCTTTTTCTTTTCATACTCCCCATCTTGATTTAGTATGACTAATTAACTTTATTATTTGTTTGTTTTTATACCATTAATTTTCACATGTCTTCCATTTTATTACAAATTTTCATACTTCCCATTATGATATAATATGAATTTTGTTTTATTTTATTTTGGTATAAATCTTTTTACATGGTTTAACAACATTTATTATCTTTTTGGTTTACCATTTCATTTTATTATATCTATTCATCTTTTATTTTTACACATTTCCCATCATGATTTAGTGTGTATAACATTTTATGGTTATTTATACTTTTCTAAAATGATTTTGATTTTATTTTTAACCATACATGTGTATCACATAATTCTATAAAAGAAAACATAAATCACATATGTCCCATAACATTTACAAAAAAAGAAAAATAAATGTGCTATAAAATAAATATATCCATACATCCATCCACATACAAATACAAAATCATAGAGAAAATATGTATACATCAATATATATATATATATATATATATATATATATATATATATCATGAGTTTTATGTAAATAAAAGTGAAAAATATAATAGCTACAACTCTAAGGATATGTTCCATCATGCCTATCCTAAGGCCTAGCCATGGTGCCCATGGATTCCTATGATCGGCCCCTCCGAATGGTACATTGTATTCTTCTTCTATTGTCTATAAAATTTCAAATTATAATACACTAAATGTAGTAGAAAAGATAAACTAGATGGGAAGGGAAATAAAATAATGATAAAAAAGATACTTTAGAAAGGAATAGTGTCAATAAACACAACTATGATCATCTACTCAGAGATTCAATCTAAATATGATCACGTAAAATAAATTGAAGATAAACATGCAATTGAAGCAAGAAAATGGAAATAAATGGTACCTTAATTAGTAGCTTTCTCATTTACTAGTCCTAATTTTCTTATCATATAAGGATTCATAAAACAAGAAGATATTGTGGATCTCATTGACTTCCTAGGTACCACCAAATTTCATATCCACATCATTGAAAAGTGTGTAAATAAATTCAAAAAATCCTAGTAATTGATATCTGATGTGACATTGGAGATACAAGGAAAAATTAGGAAATTTCTATGTTCATTTATGGATGATAACAAAAAATTTATTACATAAAAAAATAATTATGGATGAATTCAACAAATTTAGGAAGAAGATTCCATAGGTTGAGGAAGAAAAGGTCCAAATCATGCTTGATAAGGAAAATGAATAGTTCATAATTCACTAACTCTTATACTTGTAAATTATCAAAGTCATTTTCACAATTTCAAGTTGCATATTTTTGTAATAGCATTTTTGTATATTTTAAGTGATGAAAATTTGTTAAGTCTTTTTTACAAGTTTTAAGTCATGTGAATTTGTCAATGCATTTTTGCAACTTTTAAGTTGTGCTTTTTGGTCAACATGATTTTTTAGGCATTCTAAACTTTAAAAAAGGTGGTTATGAAATATAACCACCCATTTTAACTTATAAATAGAATTTTGGAGTTCATTTGAAGGAATTTTTGACAATTAGACAAATTTTTGAAAAAAGAGAAGGAAAAGAATGTATTTTCATCTCATGGAAGAAACAATACAAAGAGAGTTTTTGCAAACTTTTTTCCAAAAATATTTCTAAATAGACAATGTATGTGTATATATTATTATTCTTTCAAATATTTCTAAGTTTTATTGTTTGATAGTAATTGTTTGTGGATTTTTCATTGTAGAACTCCTTTTGAATCTACTTTAGGAATTTCTATTTTATCTGAAATCTCAATGGGATTACAAATAGAATTTTCATCTATTTTTATTGGGGAATACAGGGTTATTATTTACTCTATTTTAGTGTTATTCAATCTCTTTGGTGTATGTATTTTGTTCTTATGATTAGAATATGTATTTTTCATACCATTTATATGATAAAGGTTTATTATGATAAAATCCCCATTTTGGATTATTTTAGTGAGTTTATATGTTTAACCACCTAGATTTATCCTTTTCCTCTCTATTTTCCTTGGATAGTTATTCTTATCTCCATCATCATTTATTTACATTTCCATTCTATCTCCTTTTCATAATTTTTGGTTAAAATTAAACCTCCAATAAAAAACATTTTTAATGAAAATAATTTTATTTCACACAAATTTTTGTATTCAATAAAGGTAGCTCTACTTGCTAATAGGAGAGGGACTTTGTCCTAATAATTTTGACCAAAACCCACTATTTATTCTCATAAAAAAAATCTAGCCAATACATAGGGATAACCATATAAATATGAGGATTTTTTTTTTTAATCCCTACACTAGGTTTAGGCATCACTTTTGTGGACATGGGCATAGACACATGAATAATAGTAATAAAAATAATGACCTGAATACCTATTTTAGAATATGTAATTATAAATGGTGGATTATTATAATTTAAGAGTTCACATGTTATTCCTTAGATGTGGATTCATTAACCATCTTTTCATTCTTAACCTCTAGGATAATTTTTAAATTTTTATCTAAATCATTACATTGAACACTATTTCAAATCTGAAAATTTGAAAGTTCTTTTACTTGTGCATGATATACACCATTACACTCATTAGGATGTATTATATCATGACATACATAATTATATTCATTATTATAATCTTAATAATTTTCAATATCAACCATAACATCAATGATAACATAAACTTGTGGATGTATTAAAGGAATATAATTATTATCAATAGTAACATCACATAAATTATCATTTCACCTTATAGGTTTAAAATATCTAACCTTGTTAGATGGAATAAAATATGTTCACAAAAAAATTAAGAAAGCTAGGGTAAAGAGAATAAGATATTACTTATTAAGGGGAAATAAAAAAATAGATATGAAAGACAAATCCTAATTTAAGATAAATCTAAAACCCTGAGAGAATATGATCTAGTTCACCAAAATTATTTAAATTATTTTGTGATTAATGTGGTCTAGATGAATTATAACTATGATTATTCAAATTATGTAAAATAGGGCAATGATCGTACCAATTTGAATGTAAAAGGAGAGATTGATATTGAACTTGGATAACTAAAAATTGACAAAACACTATGGAAGAGAAGTAATTAGCTTATTATAATATTTAATTACTTATTGTGTTCATAACTATTTATGAAAATAATATATATCTAATTTTTATCTACTCATATTAGAAAATAAGAGCTCAAACTTTAATAAGACATTATCAATAAAACTTAGACCCTTGAGGTGACTAGTATTGTCTAAGTCTTGCCAATAATTTCCCTATTAATTATATAGTTATGTGATACCTTAGATCATTTTAATTCACCTATATATGCCTCTTGTGTGTGACATCACCTTAATTCATTTGTGTTGATTGTTATTTTCCTTCTCCATCCTTTGAAACCCTAATCTCACTTTTATAATAAGTGACCCTTAAAAAATGGGCTAGTATGTTGGGTTAGATAGCCCCAACCACTCCCTGATGATTGACTAACCATTTCCTAAATTCCAATACTCTGAGAAGAGAAAAAAATAACACGTGGTTCTCCCACCTATGTGTGTGTGTGGAACATTATTATAAATCTAGAATGTAATACAATGTTTGGATTTCAACACTTGAAACAATGCAACTTTGACCTACATGTGAATTCAAACTTAGGTCTAGGGATTCTTCTTTGAGGTGTTTTTAAAAATGTATACATTTGTGATAATGTATAATATAGTGATAATTTATTATTTAATGTGTTTAAGTGATTCTCCATGTGATGGCCAAATGAGTATAGACCTTAGGATTTATTTGTATTTACAGTTGACTATGTTATTTCTTACTATGATTGTCCCATGAAACATGTCTAGGTTGACCTAATAGTGACTTTAAATTTTTAAAAATGGTCATTGAGTGTTAATAAACACTATAAAAAGAGGCAAACACTATTGGTATGCTAAAACTACCCAACTAATACTAGTACTATCCTGGGAGTGAAAACAAGTGATCAAAGTTATGGAGATAGTTTATTTTGGATTGTAAAAGGTTTTTTAATAGAGTATGATGATATTGAATATGTGTGTATAATAAATATAATTAACTAAGACAAAAAGTGAGTATAAATATAGAGATAAAGTTTTCACAAGATTAAAATGTATACACAATGTCCAACTATGTCAAAGTGTGCCAACGTTAATGTTGCCAAAGTTTTTAATACAAAACTTAGGTGTCTATAGCCACCCATTTTGAGTTGGGAGTTGTTCATGCATATCACTCATCTCAAAATAAAAAAATTAAATATACCATGTATAACATATATATAAATCAATTTTTTTAATAATCTTGAAAACACATTTGTAAACACATGTATGTAGTCATAAAAATATGTGATCATCAAAGCTCATTGATTACTAAATACTAATATGCAAACTTCAAATCATTAAAAGTAAGGGTGTGTATAAGGAAGGGTAGAATGATATGCTCCAATGAAACTTTAAAAACAAGGATAGTGATATACCCCAATGTAAAAATCAAAGAGGGACATATGATATGCACCAATCTAACAATGTGCCCCTATAAGGATAAGATACAACAACGAAGAAAAAATAATAACATACCTTAATAGATGCATGGTTAAAAACATGGAAATATATTCACTATGCATAATATACCACAACTAATAGTGTGTATGATATATATAATTTAATTAACCATATGGTATCACATACTATAATCAACAATGTAAAAACTCACAATCATATCACCACATAAAACAAGTGATAGCATTGAGCAAAACAAAGTGATCATTAGAAAATAAATAATCAATCACATATAAGCAACACAACTCAAAAACTAAAGGAACCTTTATAAAAAAAATAAGACAAGTGTTGGACCTATAAATACACATAAGGAAAATAAAAATACTATCTAATACTGATGACATGTGAGTGAGACATGTATGAATATCTTAGATAATTTTAATGAACATCTTCAATATCAAACATGATTAAAGAGGGAGGTTACTAGGGGAGGATTATATGTAGTATGTGGGTTAGAAAAAACACATAGTTGATGAGCAAACACACATGAGAATGAAAAAAGAGATAAATTACAATGAAATAGAAGATGACAAGTGGCAAACATCCACATAAGGAGAATGAAATTTACATGAGATCTAAGTTTTGACAAGACTATGATTTTAATTTACAACTTTAGAATATGCCACTATGCAAGATATGTGGATGAATCAAATAAAGAATATCATGATGTGAAATATAGTTGGCATGATACTTGGTAAATTAGAGTTGGATCAAAAATAGCTAGAAAGGGTTGAAAGGGTCTAAAAAAAATATAAATAGGGACATTACTCTCACATTTGATATGTTTGAGATAGGTTGGACATTTTACAAATGTTTAGTTATAACAATTGGAGAAAACTTGGTGTTAGTGTTTGAAGGATTAATAATGGATTATTTTTATGATGCTTATGTGTAAAGATCAAACTTTAATGGAAATATATGTATAAAAAGTGTTTTACCCTAATTTGGACATAGAAACTCTAATAACATAAAAACTAATAGAATAATTCAGACTGATAAATATGGCATTCAAGCATACATCTAAATGTAAAATATTGAAATTGATTACAATGATTCAACAAGTGGCATATGATAATATATTAAGTGCAACAAAGGGATGGGAATTTAACTTTTATGGTTTACTATTTAAATGTGATTTAATTTTGGAAGTGGAACTGAAAGTGAAGTAGGCATGTGATTTTTTCAATTCAAGAATTGGGTTTTTGTCTACATAGGGTCAGTTCTATAGGATTTGGGTTAGTATCAACTATTGATACTAACTTGAGTGGTTGGTAGTGAACTATGTTGAAAATATTTATGTTATCATATGGTCACATTTTCCTATCTTTGTAAGCTTTACATGTGTGATGCCAAATCCTGATGATGCATATAACTCCAAAAATCAACCTCCTTCACCTTGAAAACCTAAATGTACTTGTGAGAACTAGAAAATTGATTTTTTTAGAAAGTTTAATGGCCTGAGATAACCCAAATCATCCCCATTTGATGCTTTACTACTGCCTACATATCTAATACTTTGACAAGGGAAATCAATCCATATGTAGTTCTCCCACCTAGTGTGATTATCCAATTATGTTCCTTCACTACATATACAAAACTAATGATTTGGATTTTATACTTTAAAATTATTAATTTGACTTGGATTTGGTATGCTTAAGACTTGGATTATGACTTCTCCTAGTGATATATTCACAATTTAGGAAGAATAGGGCATATTTGATCAATGTGTAGTAGTGTATAGATGTGTACTAGATAAGTCCCCAGTCCCTATTAAGTGATACTTGTATAATTGAAAAATTAATCATGCCATCAACACACTTGGAAAATGAGCCAACCCTAAGGAGAGGTTTAAAAAGTATTCATTATTGGGAGAGGGTTAGTGCAAACCATATTGGGTTAGTATCAACTAATGATATTAGCCATGTAGATCATAAGTACAGGAGATGTTAGTTCTTTGTTAGTTATTCAAAACTAAAATAAATTAACAAACATGACATATCAAGTATGATCCCTCAGGTTCAAAAAGATCTAGGAAAATATAAACAAATAGAAATACATAAAACTAAAAACTATACCTTTCTAAAGGATTCATTATCCAAGCTAGATTATAAGTGTCTTTGTGCTTGGATTATAAATCCGTGAGTCTTTATCAACATCACTTGTTCATTTCAATGATATCCCCCACTGTCTATAAATGGTTTGTTTAATCAATGTGAAAAATGTTGAACCTTTTTGCTTAATTTATGCATAGTAAAATTACACTAAAAATCTTGTTTGTAATTCCAAATGGGATTTATATTTATAAACTTTCAAATTGATTCCAACCATTGGATCAAGATCAAGATGAGGGGATGAAATTCGATATATTTTGGATAATAAATGTCATTAATATTTAGGGTTTGAATTAGCATTTATTAGTCATGGCTTGCATTTAAGCATTTATGTTGATATTTCCTTTCCTTTATGCTAATGCTTGACAACTTTTTGTATGATTCCATGATGATGTCATAATTTAGGTATTTGATGAATATTTAAATGTTGCCTAATTAGAAATTTAGCTAATTTTTATGGATTTTATGCTTAACCATTTAATTTTATTTTATAAGTTAATTAATCTAGATTAGCTTCCATGTGATTTATGCAATACCTAAATTTGAATTATTTCTATTAATTACCCTAGAACATTGCTTACAAAATAAAAACTTGACTCAAGGTGATTAGGTGAAGATGGAAGTTGGTTATGGTCTATTGCCTCAATCAAGGATGACCTAATGTGTTTTAGAATATGCACATCAAGTGACTAGGTAAATCTAGGTGTTTTAGTGATTTTAGACCTAATTTACATGTAGTTGCAAAAAGTCATTATGATTACAAATTTGATACAGAAGGGATGAAAATTGAGTGTCTATATTTTAACCTTATTTGAAAGGGCATTGTGAGACACTAGATGAAGCAAAAATTTTCAAAGAAATAATAAAAAGTTGTTAAAAATGATTTTTTAACAATTGAAAAATAATGTGTTCATGTTTTGTTGATTTTTGTTTATTTTAATAAAAATTAGCTCACATCAATGCTCCAAACATTGTTTGGGATACTAGGATGCCCCCTCAAGGGATTGGCCAAAAAATAAATGCAATGGACGGTCCCTAAAAAATAAAAAAAATAGGACATTCTATGGTAGAAGAGGTGGAGAAACAAATAAATTAGAATAAAATGGGAGAAAAATAGACCACAAAGCCAGTATAGGCCTTTGGGGAACTAAAAAGTGAAATGGGATGGTAGGGGGTAAGAATTTGAATTTTAAAGCTATAAACTTACCCTTAGGGGGTGAAAATGGTTCATTTTCACCCTCCCCTATTGGAAATTTGGGATCTAGATTTGGATGTGAGAACTACAAGTGAAATGATAAATATCCCAAGACAAAGACATCTTAGTGAGTGAGTCCATGAGTACCAACAACCAATAAAGAGCATGGCCTTAAGTATGTTCATTTTTTGAAAATTGTCTCATTTAATGTTCATTAGAAGTAGGAATTGTAGTGATATCACTAGTTTAAAAATGATAGTATCACACACATAAATTAAGATATCACTAATAGAATGGTGATATCGCCATGAAATTGAGGGTATTATGATAAAATCAATGACATCATGAAAATAGGTAGGAAAAATTGAAATAATAGGAATGTTTAATTAGATAGGAAACACTAAAACAACATGAATGTGAAAAAAGTGGTGATAACACCCTATAAAATGTTGATATCATCACCCTTACAAATGATGAGATCATCAAAATGGCCTTAGAGCCATGAAATTGTGATAATGCCTTACAAAGTGGTGATATCATCCTATGAAATGATGATATCACCTTGATAAATGAAAATAATTATAAAAATGGTCAAAGATCTAGGAATGGTGAGAGTGTCATGAAAAATGCTGGGATCACCTTGGGAAATAGTGATAATTCCTTGCTTAACAATAATATAGCTAAAATGGTAGAAAATGTCAAAGTGGCAGATAGCTTAAAATTAGAAGTGTTAGTATAAATGTGAATGCAAAATTATGTTTTTAAATAAACATAATGATTATGTTTTTGATATTAAGGCATTATGTGAATAATAATTGTGGTCAATTATCTAGATAGATCCTTTGAATGTAGCATGCAAACATGTTATTGATTGGTAGGAGAGAGTTTACATATTGATCACTCATGAGTGGATCTTATGAATCTTATGGTGGAAATGAATATGGATAGAGAATACTTTATCTTTCCTTGAGGTATTCAAATTGAGGTACATTACACATATGCCAATGATCTAGGTGGTAGATCCTTCTTTTCAGTATTAGCCAAGTGGTGACACTCAAAGATGAGTACATTCCACTTACCTATTAGAGAGGTGTATATCAATTTAGAGGATTTCTGGTAGATACTCCACCCTCCTATCTAGGGATCCATAATTTCAGGTATGTAATAGAGTTGGTTAGTAGTTTTAGAGGATTTTATTAACATTAATGATGTCATGACTGAGGATGATGTGATCAATATAGATACATTAGATGATCTAGATTTCCATAAAGATGAATTACAACCTATGATTGATAGGTTGGTTGTGATTTTGATGGATATTTTTAGTGGTATACTATTGCTTGACAAGAGTAGTCAATTATTTCACATGGGCTTGATAGAAGTGATCTGGGATATGATAGGGTTGATGACATGTTTTTCATAGATCCTAATAGTATTGGCCCACTTGTACATGGATCTACACATGATGGCTTATATTTAGGGTAGGAGCATCAAGATTTTCACCCTAATTTAGATCTAGGCAAGGGAGCATATTATTATAAAGTAATAAGTGGGGGACAAATGACAACAAAAACTAGAGGAGCCATTGGTTTACAACTTATATGTGACAAGAGGGGGATGATGGGGCCACCAACATGTATATTTTTATAAGAAAGTGATAGATGAGATGGTCAATGGAGATTTGATCTAGGGACGATATATGCATATTCATTTTAGCTAGCTAGAGGATGGCCATGTGACATAGTACATGACCACTTCTTTCTACATTACATGGTGCCATGACTTTATAGTGGTGTTTCTATCGCTAATTCGCTTTCTACATTCAAAAGATGAATAAAGAAACTAAAGAAATGGACAAGGCTAGAAGTACCTGGATAAAGATTGCACACCGTAATCCAGACGTTTGTGGGCACCCCTCTTTGGCTGTGGAGGAATGACACCTGCAAGGAAAAAGAAACTTGGACAAAAAGGTGTTAGATAGGTAGATGGTGGGTTGCCAGGCAAAAGCCTATTCCTAGAAGTATGAGAACTTCCTTAAGGGAGGTTAACCCACTATTTGATAAAGATAAGTCTGATAAAAAGATAGAATGCTAAAAAAGACTGAAATGATAGCAAACTGAAAGAGAAAAGGAAGCAAAGGCTTACCTGGAAGAAGTTGTCGAACTGGTTGCAGTCGCCGATGTCAGTTGTGTTACCGGCGTCGGTTGTCAGGTCTGCCGACGTCGGTTAGTCTATCGACGTCGGTGGGGGTAATGACCGGTGTTGGTCGAGGCAATGGCCTCCAGACGGGTCAGGTCAGGTTCTGGTCAGGGCTTGGTCCAGGGTTGGTCTGTGGTCTATTTAAGGATGGTCTTAGGTAGTTAGAGGGTCTGTGCAGAGGTGCAAGGGAGTCAAATGGGCAGAAGGGTAGAGGAGGCCAATCAGGGAGATAGGAATTTATGTCTGCCTAGTCTGGGTAAGCAATTTGGTCTTGGGGGAAAAGTGCTAAATCTAGTTTAGAAATGACTAGAAAGCATAAAGAAAACAAACAGAGTACTTACCTGTGCCCTGCTGAAGAAGGTGTTGATCTTGTGTGCCTGTTGTTGATGTTACCAGATGTGAAGCCCTATTGCTGATGGAGAATCCCTGTTGTTCACTTGTAGAAGCTTGCTATGTACCCTAGGGAGATAGTCAGATTGATTGGCAGAGAGGTCAAGTGAAGGGACAGATACAAGGGTCTAATGCCAAGATTCAAAAGTCGGGATCCAGAGCTAGAGACGCAGAGAACCCAGAGGAGGAGATAACGGTGCAGAAGCCATTATGAAAGGTGCCGATGCCAGAAATGTCACCGACGTCGGTCGGCAGTTGACCGATGTCAGTGGCTAAAAGGCCAGAGAAAGGCTAAAAATAGCCTTTCATCCGTTTCCCAACTGCTGGGTCAAGCGAGTGCCAGGATGAAATGGTCGACGGGGGTTAAATGAGCGAGAGGAGAGGTTGGAATGGGAGACTTAGGGATTAAATGGCCATGTGGAGAATAAGAGGAATCCAAGGAGGGTATCCTAGGGTGGAGAGGTGGCAAGGAGAGAGAAAAGAGAGCCACTTAATTGAAATATTTAAGTTATTTTAATCAAATGAGTGGAGGGGACTAAGGCCAAGGGTTAGGATATGGGTTTGAGGTGGACAAGGGGGGAGAACCAAGGTGCAGACACATTTGTGGTGTCTACATTTGCCCCTTTTTGTCTTATTGGTTGTTCTTGATGAACTGCAAGACAAAAACAGGAGTTGGTTGCCCCAAGAAAAGAATGAGGTGTTCCCCCCTCAAAGTGATAGTCGAGAGAAGGGAACTGGAGATCGAGTGTCGATTTGACAGAGAGATGGATAGAAGAGTGTGAGCAAAAATGCTGCAATGGTCGTGATTGCACGTATGCCACTTCACGGGATGGTCGGGTCAAATTGTCACATGTTGAGGGTCAAGGAGTGCCAAAATTGAAGTAACTAGGCCCCAACATTTAGTCATCTGCTGATCGGGTTACTCAATCTAAGCTGAAGCTCCAAATGGTCATCGTGTTCTAGGTATCCCAGGCTCAGGAAGTGCTCCCAAAAACATGAAAATGCCACAAGTAGTAGGGATCAACTGGCTTACGATCTTATACTTGTGAAGGGTCAAAAATAGTCTGTGGATAATTCTGCTAACCAGTCGTGAGGTAGCACACACACAAAAACAACCAAGGCAACATTGGCTTGGAAGTAGTCGAAGGTTGAAGGAGATACGCATGATCTTCAATGGTCATTGGTCAAGGGGATGGATGGACGAAAGGATGTGGCCGAGCTAACCTCAAAAGACGTCATGTGATCTGAGTGCTGCCTACATAGCCCTTGTGTGAAGGGCCTCAAGCCAATGTAGTTCTCCCTAAAAGGGAGGAATGGTCAAATAAAATGATTGGTCTTGGTCAAAGTAGTTGATAGACTGGTCGTGGTCAAGGTCAAGGTCGCAGAAGAGAAGGTTTGTCCATCAAAGAGATGAACAAACGGGGGTGGTCGAGCTAACCTCAGAGGATGTGTTATCTGAGTGCTGCCTACATAGCCCTGGTCATAGGGCCTCAGACCAATGTAGTTCGGATGAATTGAGAAGATTGGTTGATGATTGGATGTGGTCAAGTGTTGAAATGATGAGGGTAAGATGAGGATAAGATGATGCTATAGATGGTGTATTCTGTAGAATTAGTCGAGAGTCTTTCATCCCTAGCAAGTTTCCATAGTCGTGATGGATGTATGCTAAAAATGAATGGAGGTCTATTTATGCTTCAGCAAGTATTGGTTTATGCTTAACATAAATTGGGTCTGGTCGATAGTTTCCATGTGTATTGGTGTCCATAGAAACTATGTGAAAAGGACAAGGGTGATGATAATGTCATGTTGTCGAGTTGTTGGTCTGAGAATGTTTAGGTTGAAAAAGGTTTGGTTAAATGTGACCAAAGTGAAAGATAAGTGAAAGGCATATTGCTCTTTCATTTACAAGGACCAAAAAGGACGGCATGGATAGGGGTTGTTAGAACAAAAGCCCCGTTTATGCATTGCGTCGTGGACCAGGGTTGATGTTAGAGAAATAATCGAATCACTTGACATTAAGTGAGCTCGAAGTCCCTTGAGTATGTTGGGGTAATAGGATGAGTATGTGATATGAGAGGATGGGGTAACCCTTTTTGTGGCAGGAAAAACCTTGCCCCTTTTATAGGTGACCCAAGAACGACTATAGGCGTGTCCATGGCTTGATTTTTTTTTTTTTTGGTGCAGACTGATCGATGCGGGAAGTCTACATAGAGATGTCATTTGATTTATGGTCATGTTGCGAAGCTGATCAATGCGGGAAGCTTCTAAGAAAGGTTGCTGTTTGTAGCAAGATTTAGTCATAGCCATCCTTCGAGGGAGTGGTCTATATTTTGCATTAAATGTTTGATAAGTTGGCCTAGCTATCCTTCAAGGGATCAGTCTAGTGATACAGCAATTGAGTAGCTGTTCTTCGAGGGAGCAGTCTTCATTTATAGAGTTTTATGACCTGGTATAATATGTATTTGAAATAATTATTGACTGAAGTTTAGCCATGGAAGAGCCTGTAGAGGTTTAAGGGTTCCCCTTTTATAAGGACAAAGCATTACTGCTTGACAAAAAAGGGTGACAAGTGTTGGGAAGTAGGGTTGAAAGGAATAGGAATGACAATGACAGGAGGTTGCTCAAGGGACGAGCTCAAGTAAAACATCAAGTGATGAATACCTGACTAACATAAGAATGGTCGTGGATGCAAGGCAGAAAGGGGGGCTCAAGGTCTGATAAGTCCCTGGGCCATGCTAGTGCGTTAAGGTCTGAGTCAATTAGAAGCAAATTTGCCCCATTTTCCTATTTCCAGATTGGTCAGGTGTTGATTGATGGATGTGAAGTTGGTTGACATTGTCATTGATTGGTCGAGACTGGTTGAAAAAAATATTGGTTGAATGATATTTGATTGTTGATTGGTCGAGACTTGGTTGAAGTGTGGTCAAATGTTTGGTCAAAGTTTGTCAAAGGTTTGGTCAAAGGTTTGGTAAGATTATGGTCGATGTCATGGTCGATGGTTGATCGAGATTTGGTTGAATGTTTGATTGAAGTTAGGATAAGGTTAGATTCCCCTAGTCTCTTAGGGAGAGTGTTGGATAGATTGGTCAAGGTTGACTGAGGCTTGGTGATTAAATGGACTGTGTTAATGTCAAATAATGGGGTCAAAGGCAGCAAAGGGACCATAATCTGTCGTGGAGATCCTGATTTAGGTGATGAGGTTGGAGAGGCATGGGTCGGGGTTGATGTTTTGTCGAAGAGGTGGTTAAGAGGGTCCTTGGTGAGAAGGAAATTATTTCTCCATTGTTGACGAATGACAGATTTGAGAGCACAACAATGCTCAGTGTCATGTCCCAGAGTGTGATGATAGTTACAAAATTTAGAGTTGTCAAACCAAGAGGGTCTTGATCTGAGAGTCGATGAGAGAGGCAGTGTTGAGGGTTTATTGATAATGTGGTCGAGAAGAGAGGTGTCATTCGCCAGACATTGGCGAATGGCAACCTTGAGGGCACAACAATGCTCCGTGTCATGTCCAGGTGTGCGATGATATGCGCAAATGCAAGTGTCATCGAACTAAGGTGGTTTTGGTCCGAGAGATTGATATGGTCTGAGAGGTAGGAGATCGAGGTGAGAGGACTGCAACAATTGCCGTAAAAGCAAGGTATAAGAACCTACTAATGGGTCTAGATGTCTTATTGTAGTAGGGGTTGATGACTTTGGTTTAAGAGGCATAAGAGGCGTTGGTCGATGGTTTGAGGGAGATATATGTCTGATGGGTTGAGGGAGTAATGGAGGTGACGTGCCTCTGTGAAGGATGGGAGTAGGCAATACTCCTATTAAAGTGGATGGATGTGGGCCCAAGATTGAAGGTAATGACGAAGGTGGGGGAGGAATTCTCTGATGTGGTCTAGTGGCTTTCGTTAGTTTGGGTCGAGGGCCACTATTGTGTGAGGCAAGGTTAGATGTGGGTTGGGTTTGGATGTGGACGAAGGTGAGTGAGATGTAACAATCTCAGGCAAAGGGCAAGAGGAAACTATGACTGGGTCTTCCTCGATTGAAATGGGTAAAGAGACTGGTTCTTCTCTTGGTGGAGAAGAAATAGGAGAGTGTGGCTCCTCCAGATGGCAGGAGGTAGGGATGATTGTGCCTTCTGCTTGTGCTTGAGGAGTAGGCAAGGTATGGTCATTGGATGAAGGTGGGGCTAATGGCATAGGTGTGGTCAAGGCGTCCTCCAATTTATGAGAAATAGATGGAGGACTAATAGGAGAAGAGGGTTCTTCATCCTGTGATAGACGAATAGGAGAATAAGACTCTTCTACCTGTGAAAGAGATTGGTCAGAGACAAGAGGTAAGATAGTGTTAATCGTGTGAATGTCATGGTCATGAGAATCATTGGTCAAAGTCTGGACGTTGTTTTGAGTAGGTGGATGGTTTGGGAATGGTTGTTTGAAAATGTCGATATGTTGGTTGGGTGGGGCATTCGGGTTATCTAAAATAAGATCCCCCTTGTCGATCATGTCTTAGACGATGTTTTTGAAAGTTCGGCAGTTGTCAATGTCATGGCCTTGGACGCGGTGAAAGTGGCAGAAGTTGGCCTCTCTATACCATGTAGGGAGGGCTTTAAAGGGGTCAAATTGAGGTGGTTGGATTGTAGGGAGATTGAGGACCCCCTGCTTGAGAAGTTTTTCCAAAATGGAAGCGTATGGTTCTCCAAGTGGAGTGTAAGAACGCTGGATATACCGTTGTTGGAATTGTTTGGTAATGCTGGAAGATGTCGAAGGTTGGGAATAATTCATTGTTGTTGAGAATGGTGATCTAATGACCATAGTGTTGGCCACTCCTTTAGACTTGGAGTTGGCAGAAGAAGAGGGTCTGGAAGAAGAACGGTCAGTAGATTTTGCGTTGGTATTACGCAATTTGACCTTATCTTCTTCAAGGGCGCAGAGTTCAAGCTTTCGAGCCATGATGAAAGCTTCGTCAAAAGTGTGGAATGTCTAAATCCGTAAGGTAGAAGAGATGTGGTTGGCACATGCTCGAGAAAAGAGCTCGATGAGCTCGGGTTGAGGCAAGGAGAAGGAGAGCTGGTTAATCAAGCCTCTCCAACGAGCGACAAAATCGACTACAGATTCGTCATCAAATTGCCTGATGGAGTAAAGGTCTGTGATAGAAACTTGTTTAGTAATGTTAATAGAGAAATGGTCGAGAAATAATTGGGCAAGTTGGATGAATGAAAAGATAGAATGTCTGGCAAGAGAGCTATACCAGTCAAGGGCAGGGCCAGAAAGTGACATAGGAAACGTGCGTAATAATAACGCATCATCATGGGCAATAAGGTAACAGGCATGTCTGAATGCCCATAGATGTTGTTACGGGTCTTCCTTACTCTGAAAGTGAGTGAATTTAGGAAGCTCCCAATGGTTGGGGTATGGTTGGATAGGGACAGAAAGATGGATGGGCTCGTTGCAAATCTAGTCATAAGACAGGACATTGCTTGAGCCAGAAATGGAGGCTTCGAGACTGGACATTTTATCCATCAGTATTTTAATGAGATCTACTGACGGGTTGGCGGGTTGAGCACCCCCTAGGTTGTAAGGTGCTTGGAAGAGGTTAGAAGAGGTGTGCGATGTAGTCAGTTGTACAACATATGGATGACTAGTCGCAGGGGCAGAAGTGGATGCTAAGGGTGGTTGGGTCATGGAGGTAGAAGGCATAAGATGACTAGGTACCACCAAAGGTGGTTGCGTGGCGGCACTGACAAAGGGTGAGGTAGGCACTCTTGCATTTGTGGGCGCAAAAGTGTAAGGGGTCGAGACAATCAAGTTCTGATATGATGTAGAACTTGGTTGAATTGGGTATGGTTGAGGGGGTAATGAAACCTTGGTGGAGGTTGGTCTAAAAATGGATGGAGAGGCCAAACTTTGCGTATTGGCCATGGTCGGGTTAATGGTTGATGTGAAAGGCTGAGCCATAAAGGGCTAGGTGGCGAATGGTGTCGATGTCATCACCATGTCACCGGAGAGATAGTTTAGGTTTTTCGCGAGATAGTTATGGAGGGCTGCGCTGTTGAGGTCCAAGAACTGTGCGAAGTCTTGGTCCCCTTCAGGAATGATGAGAGTCGGGGTCGGTCCTGTAGGAGTTATTTCAGTCTCTGAGTGAAACTCCATGATAGGACTGGTTAGGGACAAGAGAGTGGTCAAGAAGAGGGTTAGGTTGCAAAAACTGTGTTCTTGCAGTCTCAGGAAACCAGAATGAATGTTTAAACAGTCAGAAAGTTGGATTTTAAGCTTGCTATTTTTGAAAAAAGAAAATGGACAGAGACTGATGTCGGTATAAAAACTGATGTCGGTTAGGAAGATTGTCGATGTCGGTCAGATGACCGATGCTGGTACAGAAAAGTTGCCGACGTCGGTTACAGAACCGATGTCGGTTACTCAGAAAAAAAAGTTTTGGAAATGAAGAAAACGCCCTTACCAGCTCAAAAAAAGATAGATAAAAATAGAAAAGATGAGAGACAGACAGGCCTAAGCATTAAATCCTATGAATTAATTTTAGAAACCTGTGGCTTATGCCTTAGATGAATGTTTGGGGAGGTTGGCTATAGAATGGGTCCTAGAATAAGGTGGTCTAAAGATGGTTTTAGGTGTGTTAAGGTGCTCAAAAGTCTGTATTAGGTTTGGTACGTGGCCTGGTGCTAAGGAGCAAGCTCTCCTCACTTCACGATTCCAATGGTTAGCTGGTCTCGCTTAGCCAAGATATACCTCGCCTAGAGATTATACTCTGCCAGAGAACGGAGTGGGCTTTCCCCTTGGTGATGAAATCCAAGTAGGATTGCCAGGTAGGGGTAACGTATCTACTGGGGGATGAAATCCCAGTCGGGCCTTGTCTCAAGTGTGTTAGATGTTTGTTTTAGTGCATGTGGTTTGGTAGTGTAACATCAAGTGTCTACGATTTATTCAATATGCGTTTTACTAATTACTAGGTGAAGACTAATGCAAGCACAAGCAAAAATGCAATGCAGTATGTTTTTAAGCCCAAGTTGAAAATATGAAGTTTGGATGAAGACAAGTTTGAGAAAGGGTTTGAGAGTATGATGTTTGGACTAGTCTAGAATTACAAGAAATAAAAGAAAGGTTCTTTTTAAGTCCTGCTTATAGTGTCATTTGGAATAGAAGAAAGAGACAAGAAGGAAGGAGCCTAAATGCACCTAAATGAATGAAAGGAAGAGGAACCCGAGGAAGAACCTAAGGTCTCACCGGGCGTGCCAGAATGTTTCTATCGCTAATTCGCTTTCTACATTCAAAAGATGAATAAAGAAACTAAAGAAATGGACAAGGCTAGAAGTACCTGGATAAAGATTGCACACCGTAATCCAGACGTTTGTGGGCACCCCTCTTTGGCTGTGGAAGAATGACACCTGTAAGGAAAAAAAACTTGGACAAAAAGGTGTTAGAGAGGTAGATGGTGGGTTGCCAGGAAAAAGCCTATTCCTAGAAGTATGAGAACTTCTTTAAGGGAGGTCAACCCACTATTTGATAAAGATAAGTCTGATAAAAAGACAGAATGCTAAAAAAGACTGAAATGATAGCAAACTGAAAGAGAAAAGGAAGCAAAGGCTTACCTGGAAGAAGTTATCGAACTGGTTGTAGTCGCCGGTGTCGGTTGTGTTACCGGCGTCGGTTGTCGGGTCTGCCGACGTCGGTTAGTCTACCGATGTCGGTGAAGGTAATGACCGGCGTCGGTCGGGGCAATGGCCTCCAGATGGGTCAGGTCAGGTTCTGGTCAGGGCTTGGTCCAGAGTTGGTCTGTGGTCTGTTTAAGGATGGTCTTAGGAAGTTAGAGGGTCTGTGCAGAGGTGCAAGGGAGTCAAATGGGCAGAAGGGTAGAGGAGGCCAATCAGGGAGATAAGAATCCGGGTCTGCCTGGTCTGGGTAAGCAATTTGGTCTTGGGGGAGAAGTGCTGAATCTAGTTTAGAAATGACTAGAAAGCATAAAGAAAACAAACAGAGTACTTACCTGTGCCCTGCTGAAGAAGGTGTTGATCTTGTGTGCCTATTGTTGATGTTGCCAGATGTGAAGCCCTGTTGCTGATGGAGAATCCCTATTGTTCACTTGCAAAAGCTTGCTGTGTACCTGAGGGAGATAGTCAGATTGATTGGCACAGAGGTCAAGTGAAGGGACGGATACAAGGGTCTGATGCCAAGATTCAAAACTCGGGATCCAGAGCTAGAGACGCAGAGAACCCAGAGGAGGAGATAACGGTGCAGAAGCCGTTATGAAAGGTGCCGATGCCAGAAATGTCGCCGGCGTCGGTCGGCAATTGACCGACGTCGGTAGCTAAAAGGCTAGAGAAAGGCTAAAAATAGCCTTTCATCCGTTTCCCAACCGCCGGGTCAAGCGAGTGCCAGGATGAAACGGTCGATGGGGGTTAAATGAGCGAGAGGAGAGGTTGGAATGGGAGACTTAGGGATTAAATGGCCATGTGGAGAATAGGAGGAATCCAAGGAGGGTATCCTAGGGTGGCGAGGTGGCAAGGAGAGAGAAAAGAGAGCCACTTAATTAAAATATTTAAGTTATTTTAATCTAATGAGTGGAGGGGACTAAGGCCAAGGGTTAGGATATGGGTTTGAGGTGGACAAGGGGGGAGAACCAAGGTGCAGACACATTTGTGGTGTCTACAAGTGGAGTGGTACTAGACAGACTACATGTAGAAGAAATTTAGGTAAAAATAAGATGTCATAGACATTATTTATTAATTATATAGCACCTCAATCTTGTACACTTAGAAAAATTAGACCTTGGTTGTTCCTCTCAGTTCTAGAAATTGTTTTCTTCTGTAAGTCTCACATATACTCTATTGTTCCCCTTCGACTATCTCTTAGTATAACCAATCTTATGTTTATGACCTAGGACTTTTATCTTTACTAAAATGCTTAGAAACTAATTATCTTCTAGATTTGTAAGTTCTGAGCTTGTACCTATTTTATTTCTCCCTAGACACTTATGTCTAAAACATACACTTATGTCGATGCAGGTGTCTTGCTTTGACATAAGTGTCTAGAGCCCTAAAGTCATCTAATTTACAAATGAAATGTATTCTAATGGTCAACCTATATTATTTAATATGAGTTATTTATTCAAATGGATTGGTATAAATATAAGATCAAACCTCATTCATTCCTCACCTAAGATATTCTTACCTACTCAGCAAGTAACTTACCAAAAGCATTCAATCAAGAACTCAATTGAGAAAATATTTCCTATTTTATCCTATTTACATATTAGTCATAGGGACAACACATACATAAATATGAATTAAAGAGTGACCCAAGACTTATATTTCATATGTTACAAAATAGGTCACTATTATAATTAGTTATCACATATTGAATGATTCATATCTACATTATCATCAAAACCAACAATCTTATTTATTTATCATTACCATATCTAGCATAGGTTTAAATTTTTAGCATATATTAATATAATAAATTTAGTATATGTTCTATATGAGTTTTAAAATTAATTGGCCTACTATAGTTTGTTTATCACCCTTGTGCTTATTCATTTCTATATTCTTAATCCTAGATCCCCCACATCTAGATTTTAGGGTTTAACATTTGGTGAACCCAATATTTGAGATCAAAACCCTAGGTGGTTTAGGGTTTGTATTTCTTATTTTTTTGTTTCCTATATTTTTTGTAAATTTTGAATTTTTCATTTGTAAAAGTAATGGAAAGTATTAATCCAAAAATATAATCTCAAATGGAAGATAAAAAAGTATTGATCACTCATCTCAATAATAAAAAGAGCTTAATGGATGCATTTTTTAATGTTATAAGAGATGAAATAAGTAATCATGGTAAAGTTAAGGATTATTCGCCTAGTGATGATGAGTCCTTAGAAGGTGATACAACTAATTTCATAACCATAAATTTATCTAAATATAGTGGAGGCATAAATTATGTCTTCCAACCTTTATTTCCTAAAAACACTTTTGCTACATCTACCATGGAATTACCAGTTAATTAACATCAAATACTAGTTTCAATTCTTATTATTAATCAAACCATGTTCACTTATTCATTGGTGACTACTCAACCTATTAGTTTAAACCTCAATGGGTCCATATTTCAAGCACTCCTTAAATTTATAAAGACCTTAGAGGATAAGGTTACAAACATTGAACAAAAAACTTTAAAATTTACTCATGCCATTGGTTCCCAAGATGTGTTGCATAACCCTTTTTCACGTGAGATATATTTTCACCCTTTTATAACTAATTTTGTTGAACCTAAATTTCCATTTTATGATGGAAAGGGTGACCCTAAGAAACATATTTGATATTTATATGTGGCATACCTTGATTATGCCTCCAATGATAAAATTTTGACCAAATTATTTTCAAAAAGCCTTAAGGATAATGTTTTGAGGTGGTTCTATGATTTACCTTTCCAATATGTGAAAGCATTCAAACCTCTTGCAGATCAACATTTAGCAAATTTCTCTATTAATTTTTTTAAAAAGGTTTCTTATGCCCAATTACAAAAATAAAACAAGGAACTAATGAACCTATAAATGAATATGTCTTGAGATACATGAAAATGTTGGCTAAAATGATCAATCCTATGGTAGATAAAGAACTTAAAGACATATTAAAGCAAAGTTTTCTTACTCCTTTACATGAGTTAATAATTTTAAATTTTGTTAAATATTTTGATGACTTATGCCATGTTGTTCAAGACTATGAAATGAAACTTATCTCATTGAAAAAATTAAATATGTAGCAACCACATTGCCTACATCTACACCCAATGCCAAATTTACTATCAGACCAAGTTATAAGGTAAAACTTCTTGAGCTTAAAAATGAAACAACCACAATGGTTAATGCAATTTCATAATATTCTAATCAACTTATCTTATTCAATGCACCAAAAAAATAATTTACATGTTTATCTAAGTCTCCCACTTCATTACTCTCATGGCTAGTGGAGTGTCATCTTATATCTCTCCCTAATCCTATAGAGGTTGATACAAGTCAACCTCTACCCAAAAGATATGATGTAAATGATTATCACATGGGACTATGGAATTATATGAACATATGTTTTACCTTGAAGCATAATATCCAAGACCTTATTGATGACTAAAAAATTACATTTGATGATCCTCTGAAGGAATCAGGTTCACAACTTGGTGATCACAAAAAATAGAAAATATTTAACAATCTTTTGCAATAACATTATAATAAATAGCTAGAAGTGAAAATGGCATATAATGAATATCCTCCTCTACCACATTATGGCACCCAATAAATGGGATTATTGGTATTTATACAAGACATATACCTACTATGGTTCAAATAACTTTTATTAATTTTGATAAAAATGAGATTAAGGATGAATCTAATTTGAATTCCTTATTCATTCAAGCATACCTTGATAAAAACCATATACTTAGTGTTATGATTTATAATGGTGCAAGTTAAAAAATTTGTACCATGAAATTATTTACATACTTACTCACCATGATTTACACCCTTCTACTAGATCAATCAGAGCATTCGATGGGACCTCACATCAGGGTCTTGGTGAGATTGACTTACCTTTGCAGGTGGGTCCTACACGTGTGGTTACTACCTTTTAAATTATACCTTCCATGGGTGTCTTTGATATGTTATTTGGATTTCCTTGGATACACACTCTTTGAGAATAGTACATGGGTGTACCATTCATGCCAATTAGGTAATTACAATTTTTATAATTTATATGAACATCCTCTTTAATAAGATAAATTTATACTTAGACAATTGATTATCAAACCTACTAAGGCTAATTCATGGAAAAAAGGTAAACAAAAGGCAATCCTCTTTACTAGGTAGCCAATACTTGAGAGACCATTACATCATAGACATATAATGGATTTCATAGAATCTTCATCTACTACACACTATATCAAGATATCTATATCACCTACACATGTTATTATTACTACTATTCTAAAGAAACCATAAAGCACTCAATGATGGGTTCCATGAACCCATAATCCTTTTAATATTACTATTTTTCCAAGATCATAGAGTCCTATTTTACATATGTAGAATATCAAAAATACTATAATGACATATATTTCACCTATATAGGCTCCTTGACATTGTTACCAATTTATTACACAAAGTTCACAGTGGGTACATAACTATGACCACCCTTTATATGGCATCCTAGGATAGTTCCTTTAAATATTCTAAAAATACCAAAATAAATTCAAAAGATTTAAAAAATCCAAAAATATTTTTGGCATCTATATATTCTATTTGGCTCTTTGGAATTTATGTGTTAGTTCTATGTTGATGGATATCATATCAATTATGTCTACGTGAACATTTATTTCATTTTTATATTTGTATGTGACACATGAATACATAGATACATGATTTATACACTTATGGATGTTGGGATTTCCCTCTATTCACATCACCAGGACTTTGGGGACATCTACCTCTATGATCACGATACTTCTAGGTTATATCATTCCATGGTCACTTTACATTATCATGTTTTGAGCTCATATATTTACTTACACATGCCTTTATCCATACTTATATATTATAAAGTGTATTGGATATGTGTTTTAATTGATTTTTTTTGCTAACACATTATATCCATGTACTAATATGATATGTTTATGCTAGTTTATTGTGATTTCCTTTATGTACTTCTTTGAGTGTCTTACCTTGCTATTGTCTTGTTTATTGAGCATTTAAATATGTTCCATTATTTATGACCCTTGTGACTTTGTTTGATTATTTTAAATTTAAATATGTCATTTATTATTGTATGGACATTTGAATATGTCATTCTTGCTTTTGTGGACATTTCACTAAATCATGTCCATTCAATTGTGCAACATTTAAACATGCCCCTTATTTGTGGTCTCCTTCAACCATTGCCTTTTGACTTGATTTTATGCTTGATTTCTTTTTTGAGCTTGTAATGTTAATATCTAAATGTTTCCATGATATTTATCATACCTCATAAGCATTAATGTTATCACACTCTATAAATTTCAATGATACATTTACCTAGACATGTTCTCCTATATGCTACATGGTTCATTCATAATTACATAGTTATCTTATCCTTTTGAGGTGAGGTAACAAATAATTTTTATTCCTACCTCACATCATGGGGGGGGATATCAATGGGGGTATGTATAATAGAGGCATATATTACACACATTCACAATTTTAGATATACAGTGGGGGCATGTTTTGGAAACATGTTCTCCACATTAGCGCTTACACTACTTATCAGATTCATATCACTGTGGGGGCAAGTTTTGGAAGCATTTTCTCCATATTGACAATTATATGAGTTTTAATATTTCTACATTCATAGTGGGGGATTGTTATGGTAACATGTCACCCACACTTATTCAAATTTCCAAATTGGCCAAGACACACAGTTATATGATTCAAATACACATTTGTGGTAAAATTATATAAATTGGTCCCATTTTTATACATAATTTTATCATGTGACATAACTAAGGTGAATATGATATGAAATGTTTACCTAATATTTCAAAATACAAATTAGTTTTAGATTTCAAATACTTTCAAGGACTGTCATCACCCACCAAGTTAGACTTTTACAAACTATATTTAGCCAAGATACTGTAGTAGTTGGTTTACTTTTTAGTATGGTTGAGAGGATTAAATCATTAAATCTTGCCAAGTTTTAATGTTAGACTTGATTATATCATATAGACTCAAATTTTTTATTATATTGTGAGGTGATTGAGTTTACTCACACTCTATAGGTTATAAGTGTGATTATGTTGCACAGTTGAGCTAGTCTCAACTACAAGGTGTAAGTTCATCTTTGCTCTAAGGTTGGGGGAATGGACCCTCATATATTTCATACACTCTCTATATATCCTTAGATATATGAACTTTAAATATTTATATTTTTCCTAGTCTCAATTTTAGTGATTCATATGATACATCTCTCAAATGAAGAGGCTAATAGGCAAGACATTTGCATCAATACACAAGTGTACTCCTAAACCTTGCTCTTTCAATTTAAATTATTTCAAATTATTTAAATTTAAAATTATATGCACTGATTATGTATTTTAACATGCTCTTCATTGTAGGTCAATCACCAATAAAACACTCAAGTTAGACTCAAGAAAAGATAAGGTGTGTTATACACACCCAAGTACACATTCCTTTCCTTTAAATTAGAAATTTAATTACTATATTAAATGGGGGAATGTAGACACTATTAATGAATTATATAGTACCTCTTAGTGTACACTTGGAAAACTTAGACCTTGACTATTCCTCTCAATTTTAGACCTTTCATGCTTTCATAAGTCTCACATTTGCTCTATCTTATGCTCTTTGGCCTATCTCTTAGTCCAACTAGCCTTATGTTGATGACCTGAGCCTTCTATCTTTACCATACTACTTAAAATATAATTATATTCCACCTTTATAAGTTCTAAGCATGTACCTATTTTCTTACTCCCTAAACACTTGTGTCCATGATAGAAACCTACATCAATGTAGGGTCCTGCTCTGAGACAAGTGTTCAGTTACCTAAAGTCATCTAATTTACAAATTAAATCTATCCTAATGGTTGGCATAAGTGATTTAATTTGAGTTATTTCTCCAAAGGGATTGGTATAAATAAAATATCAACCCTCATTCATTCCTCACCAAAGAAATTCTTACCTACTCATCAGGAAACTTACCAAAAGCATTCAATCAAGCTTTCAAGTGAGCAAAGATTCCCTATTTTATCCTATTTTTATATCATTAATAGGGAAAACACATACATAGGTTTGAAGTACTAGAGGATTATCCCAAGAAATATATTTGTGAATTTAAAATCTAGGTCACTATTGTACTTGCTTATCATACATTACTTGATTCACACATAAGACAACATGTAGGGGAGAACTACATAAGCCTAAGGCTCTCTTCAAATTGTTGTCTATATAGGCAAAATTAATTGATAGAGGGTTATTTCGAGAAGATAAACATCATGTGCCCACTAAATTTTTCCCACAACCACTATGAGGAGCAAGAACTAAGGTTTTTTTATTTGACAAGGAGTGACATTCCATGACCCAGATCTAAATTCACCAAAGTGAAGATGATGAAAAACCCAAAAGCACCTAAGTGGTTGCATCTTATTATAGAAGGCATTATATATAGGATACCAATGTCTAAACAAAATTGTAACATCAATGCAGCCATCCAAGGCTAACACAAGTATTTGAGGCTATAGAGACACTAAATCTATAACTTGATGACTATTCTAGATTATTTTGTTAGTCTAATTGTTGCCTGTTTAAGATCTAGATGTACATTAGCATCAGAACCAACTAAATATCTTATTTATTTGTCATTTACATATCTATCATAGTTTTAATTTCTATTTTAATAATATATCAATATGATCAATTATGTATATGTTCTATCTAAGTTTTATAATTAATTAGCCTACTATAGATCTGTTTATCACCCTTATGCTTATTCTTTACTATATTATTAAACCTAGATCCCTCACATTTATATTTTTGAGTTAAATCACTATTATTTATAGGCATCAATATTTTTCCTATGTGACTCAAAATATTAGTGAGTGGGGCCCCCTATTCCTAGAGTGACAATAGTTGGAAACATCTTGACATTACAACTAGTAGTGTGGGCATACAAGGGAGATATAAAAGATATAGGGGTGATTGAACATATGCAACATTATGGCTATAATTGAGAAAAATACGACTTATCATACCTCCAGGGGGTAAGTAATCAAACCCATGCAACAAATATGAAAGAGATAGGCTAGGTAGTGCATAGACATGCATAGGGATAAGGCTAGTACAATGGTCATACATATATAAATACCATTGCAAAAGTTAACTTTACAATAGGTTGTACCTTTTATGACAAAATTAGGCTATAAGAGTACCAACAACAATAATAATAGTATCAACAATAGTAGTAGTATTAGTGAAGTATCTTTAGATAAGGATGTGGAGATGGGAGAGGCCCTAAGTATATATTGAGAGGATGGTCATACTAATGTGTAGGATATCATAGTGACCCTTTATATCATAATAGGATTAGGATATGACAAAGGGTAATCATCAGGCCAAGTAGGGCCATGTCACATCCTTATGACATTCCATCACTAGAATCTAAAAAATTATATAAATATGGAGGCCATGCATTTATGACATGTCCACATTGATATCCCCACTTTTGAGGTGAGAGAAATAGAATTTGGTAGGTACCTTACCTCAAGTGGATAAGGTAACTATAATCTATGTATGAATAACATATCATATAGGAGTAATATTTATAAGTAGATATACCAATGAAGCTCACAATATGTGATCACATCAATCCCTAAGACACATTATTTATGTCATGGCAACATCTAGAGAGTAACAATAAAAAGTTAACAAATAATTAATCACACATATAAAATCATTCAATATAACACAAAAAGAATGGTCTAAGGATACTGTATATAAGGGGCATGTTGAAATACAACACAATTGAAAGGAAACACCATATTCAAATGTTCAAATAATATGTAACAACATAGGGGCCAATAGGAAAGAAACATATTCAAATGTTCACAAGTAGGATAATAGAAATAAATTAAATACACTCAAGGAAGTGATAATGTGAATAAATTAAGTAACCAACATAAGCATATCATATTTATCCTTGCATATATGTGTCAGCAAAAAAATCATGTAACATAACATATCAAATATACTATGAAAGATATGAGCATGGATATATACATGTGTAAGTGTTAGTATATAAGATCATACATCATAATGTAGAAATGATCATAAAGGATATGAAATCTATATCAATCATGGTCAATAAATCATATGCACCCAACATACTATATGTCTTGAGTAAAGGAGAGGTACAACATCTACATCTCCATTTATCATGCATCTTTGGTGTGCATGTATCAAAATCTAATATGTGAGAAACATGTATGTGTATAGAAAGTGAATGTTATGTTATATACTGACATGAATCAAATAATATAAGTGACAAAAAGTTAATAAACATGGGAATGCTAAATATTTTTTAATTTTCTTGAGTATATATATTTTTTGGATTTTGGCATAATAGTATGATTAGCAAATGGGATATGTACAAGGTAAAATTGATACTAAAGGACAATAATATCATCAAGGATATGCCTCTATAGAGGCCCTATATCATGTTGTGTCATATTCACATGTTACATAATCAATATTATTAGTATGATACACATATTCTATATTATTAGGATTGTAATCATCAATGTAATAATTAATATAAGAAAAATGTAACTTCTTATGTTGTTCTTGAACTTTTTATATACCATTTTGAGCATATGCGTATTAAAAATTCACTACACGATAGATTGAAGGTGATTTTTGAACATCATCATTATTAGAGATTGCATCTCATTATATATTAGAGAAGAGTCATGTATCTTTACTTAAACACTAGGAAAAGATGTAATTTGTGCCTTGGATTATTTATTTGAGGATGAAAGCATATACTTTGTTGTATTTACATTAACATTTTGTTCCTTTATGCATGAAATAGATACGATGTTTGGAACCTTAGCAACCATATTTGTGTCATTAGATTTTGTAGGCATGTCTTGCTTTGAAAAATCCTTTGTTAGAAACCCTTTTTCATAATGCTTGTTTGCATATATTGAGTTTGATTTTTCAACTTATGTTCTTTCTCTAATTTTTACATTTTTAATTATTTTCACTCTAAATTATCCTTTGATATCTGTACTTGTTCATTTTGAGATTGTGTTGAACTATGCATGCATTCTAATCATAAATCCGATAGGATTTATTGAGCTTACAAAAAAAAGTATTATAGAGCCATATATATAAGCCTACATATACTCATAATAATCTTAAAAAATAGGATGAGTATATAACCTAAATATAATCATAATATTCTAAATTATGAAATAGGTTCTTAATAGGTTTATTTGACTAACTTAGTTTAAAAACTAATAATAATAACCTAAAAAATATGAGGGTTGTTTTATAAATTAATAACCTCACATAAAAAAATTACTATGGTAAATTTATTCTAACATTACCCCCTTAATTTATCATAGCTTGAAGAGTATAAGAGAGAACTTCTGAATGCCTCAAACTTATCACGTGCAAGTGACTTTATGAAGACTTATACACACTAATAATGACTGGGGAAATATTGGAGATGTATATTATGTTGTTGAACATGTTCATGTATGAAATGGACTTGAACTTAAGTGTGATTAGTGCATTCATGAAAAAATGGATTATGAACAAGTTTAATAACACCCTTATTATCATAGTTTAGAATTATTGATTGAGTTTTTAGAACTCCCCATCTAATAGTATATGATGTAACCATATTACCTCACAAATAACTCCTCCTCTAGCATGATATTATGCTTTTGTAAAAAAATGAGAGATAAAGTTCTAATTTTTGATCCCCCATGAGATTAGACTAGATCCCAAAAAGAATACAAAATCATAAGTGGATTTTATATCATCAATAAAAAATTTATGATTTATATCCACATATCATATCAATAAGAACTTACCATTCTTCTTGTATGTTAAGCCATAATCCATTATTTCTCAAATATATCACAATACCCACTTAACTGCTTTCCAGTGGCTTACCTTTGGATCCTGCATGAATTGAGAAAGATAGTTGATATCATAAATGATATTTGGTCTCATTTATGTGAGGTAGATGAGACTCCAAATAAACTAAAGTTAAAGAGTGGAATTTACCAATGGTGATGGATCTAAGGGAGATAACTGAAGCTTTATCTCCATAGGTGTATCCATTGGTTTTCAATCCATCATTCAAAACCTCTCAAGCAATGTCTTGGTATACTTCATCTAAGACACAAATATTTGGTGATATTTTCCCATACTTCCAATCCAAGAAAATAGTGTATTATCATAAGATTTGTCATGTTAAATGATCAGTTGAGATCTTTTTTTGTTACATCAATCATCTTCACTGAGTTGCCAGTGATGATTAGATCATTAACATAAACAATAAGATTAACAATCTCCCCCCTTAATTTTTGAGGTAGAGATTGGGATCATATGGATTCCTTTAAAATCCATGCCTCATGTGATGCTCATCAATTTTTATATACCAAGATCTAGGAGCTTGTTTGAGACCATATATATTATTAGTCTACACACCTTTTACTCTTGCCCTGGTGTGACATAGCCTTCTGGTTGAGTCATTTAGACCTCTTCATGCATATATCAATTTAAGAAGGAATTTTTAACATCCATATAATTAATGTTACATCCAAATTGTGTAACCATTTCAAAGATCATTTTGATTATCTTTATCTTAGTTGTGGGAGTAGAAGTATCCTCATAGTCTATACCTTTTGTTTGTGCATATCCTCATTCTAATATTACAAGTTTTGCCTCATGTTTATCTATACTACCATTTGTTTTATATTTAGTCTTAAATATCCATTTTGATCTGATAGGTTTCTTCCTTAGTGGAAGATGAACAAGTTTCCATGTGTCATTATTCATAAGAGACTGATATTCTACATCCATGGCATCTTTCTAAAGTTTGGATTCTAAAGCTTTATGAACTATATATGAATCAAATATTTCTAAAATAATGCTCATTAAGGCAAAATTTACCTCTATGGGATCCATACTATGAGTCCTTAGTCTTGTGGATGAAGTATTTAGAGGTCCATCCAGTCTTGCATCTCAAATTATATTCATATACCACTTAGGCATATGTTGAGTAGTAGTTAGTTGTGTTGGAGTTTCTGACTAACCATTACCATTATTTTCATCTAGAAAATTTACATGCCTGATGCCTATATCAGATGTCTATGTGGAAGATGAACTGATTTCACCTTTCTCATCAAACATTACATCCCTACTAATAAGTATATTCATAGTCTTTAGATCAATGTGCCAATATGTTTTTGACTCATTACTATATCCCACAAAAAATAAATTCCTAAGTTTTCTTATCCATTTCTTTATTTTTCTTCTTTGAGACATGCATGTATGCCTTACAATTAAAAACTCAAAGATGATAGACTTTTGGCTTCCTAGTCCATGCTTCCTATGGTGTAATTCCATTAAGAGCTTTGGTGGGTGACCTATTTAGTAGGTAGATGGTTGTGAGACATTATTTTTGATGTAGGAGTATATTAAACATCTTCATGGGGACATGGACAAATTGAGACCATCAAGCATGAAAAGCTTAAGTCATGTCTTTGTGTGGGGTTGAATTTGAATTCAAATTATGTTTCCCTCCAAAATGTTATTTTAAGGAGTAAATGTAATTAACAAAATCAAAAGTGAAAAAGGTAAAAGTTAGGTAAGAGAGAATCCCCATGTTGGAATTAAATCTTGGATTAAAGATAAAATAAAGGGAGTGGTTGAAATATTTCAACCATAAGATATTAGTTGAGATAAATCTTTTCCAAATTAGCATATTGGTTAGATTTTAAATCTTTCTTGTTGGTTTTAGAGCCCAAGTTGGGTGTAGAAAAGAGGAGTCTATTTCAAAAGGAGTGTTATAAGTAAATAGGATCTCATTTAAAGAGAATAAGGTAGAGAGGGGAGAGATAGAGAGAGAGAGAATCTCTCATTCAAGGTAAGAAAGATAGAGAGGTGAACTAGGAGATCAAAGCATGTAAGAATGCAAGGGAGAAAGTGGAGATTTCATGTGAAGATAAGAACAAGGTGTGAATATGTCCAATAAGGCTGTTGAAAGCCATTTTGACATTAATTTTGGTATCAGAGCTTGAATCTTTTTGGAATTTAGTAATTTTTTGATGATCATGATTGATAATGAGTTATTACAAGATTTGGAAAAAGGAGAATAGGATAAAGGACCAAAACACTAGGGTGCAAAAGACCTAGATGAAGATCTGAAGGGATCAAGAGACTAAGGTGGAAAAGACTTAGGTGAAGATCTCAGAGATGGAGATATTTTTGAGAAGAATGCAGAGTAACAAAGTACATGAGAGTACTAAGGAGAAAGAAATCATCCAAAAGAAGAGAGGTATGACTAGTAGTGAAATTGATAGAGATATTAATAGTTTGAAGAAAGATTTAGCTAAGTTTATAGATAAATATGAGTCTTAGATGCAGTTGAATAGGTAAGGATGGGTATGGTCAATGAGGAAGAGGTTGAAATGGATAATTGATCTCCTAATGAAGAGGAAAAGAAGGAAAAAGGATATTTCCAAAAAGAGTGAAGCCCATAGAGGCTTGAAGAGTATGGAAAAGTTTCCAAGTGAGAAACAAGATGAGAAAGAGGTGGTGAAGAAGGTTCTCATTGTGGAGAATAAGAGAAGAGAAGAAAGAGAAGATGAAGTGCCAGAAAGGGAACTTGAGAAGATTAGAGTGTTGGTGAAGAGAGCACTCATAGGGACCTTGTGGTCTCTTATTTTTATATCTAATGTTATCCTTGAATGGGTAATTACAAGTATGAATAGCCTTATGAAGGTCAAAAGAAAGGCCTTGAAGAGTGAGAAGATTGGTGCAAGAGAAGACACCAAGCACACAATTAGATTTACAAGAGAGAAGGAAGAGTTTGCTATTGTTGATAGAGAAGGAGTGAATTAGTTACTTCATGAGAAGAGTATTAGGAACCTTATACAAGTAGGAGTAGAGATGATAGATGAATTCCATGATGCCATCAAATACTAGGAACAGGCAAGAGATTATCCAAACACAAAGGAAGAGAAAGATTGTCCATATATTAGTTCTATAATGAGGTAAATGAGTGTTTAGTAATTGATTATGATTATTATTATGAGAAGGTTGATGAGGTGTAGGTGAGTAAAGTGAAAATAAGAGTACAACTATTGGAAAAGGCTCAAGGACATGGTTATGTGGTATGGACGGTGAAGCACACACCCAAGGAAAAAGTAAGAAAACAAGTAAGTTTACCTTATAAGATTGAGTTTCCTCATATGAATGTATTTGTGCAAGGATATGAGAGGACAAATGAAGTTGATTTTTTAGTATTGGCACAAGAACATGGATACAAGATGCCTAGATGGCTTAATAAGTTAAATGATAAGAGAAAGAATCAAGTATGGGTACCTAAGAAGGCAAAGAGTGAAGATGTGAGTGTTGAAGAGCTTGTATAAAGGAGTCTATGGATGAAGATGGAAGCTGATACAAGAAGACCAGAGAATGAAGATGAGATGGTGAATATGGAAGAGGCATTCCATGAAGACAAGAGGTTTGAGAAGTACACTAAAGAGGTAAAAGGTAAAAACATTGTTTATGATGATGTTTTTGAGTCATTTAATGATTTATTTATGGAAAAAGAGGAAAATAAAGTGTCTATGATAACTAACATGCAACAAGGAGAGAGTTCCAAATGGATGGATAATGAGGAAAAAGGTGAGTATGTAGCAAAGCAATACCTCATTGAAGGAAAAGAAAAAACAAGATGGATTCAAGAAGAGATTAAAAAGAGAAAGGAGACAAAAGGTAATGATGTTTCAATTGTTTTTTTTAATTATATTGATGAAGAAGTTGATTTTTATCAAGACAAGCCAAAAAAAGATGGAATGAGGTACAAGACAAGTAAAGGACAAGCAATCCTCAAGGATGATGATCCCAAGTTTGATGAAGATAATGGTGAGATAGATGAGACCTCACTAAAGGAAGAATTGAGAATGTTAGAAGAGATGTTTGGTAATCCAAGAGAGATGGATACAATAATAAACCATGATGAGAACACCATTGGTGAGAGTGAAGAAAGAAAAGAGCACACTAAGGTGACACAGACAATTTTGAACAAAAAAAAAGAAAGTGAAGGTATCCAAGAGACTTCATGGTCTCAAGTTTTTGATTATAAGGTGGTTTTTGATGCTTTTATTGTAGGTTTTGAAGATGTGAAGATGAATGAAGTCCATATCCCAATGGACAAGCTCTTGAACCTAGAAGACAAAGAAGATCTTGAAGACACATGAGGATAAAACATGGAGATGGGAGATTATAGCTGAGAATTAGATGATAAGAAGAACATAACAAAAGAGGAAGAAAATAAATATGAAAGGCAAATAATATCAAAGGAAAACATAAGCATTGGTATTAGCAACAAGACCTTGGGATCTAGACATATAGTGACGACTAAAGCATGAAGGAAGCATCTTGTTTGAACTAAAGTTAAAATTATTTCTACATGAAGAGTATGATGTAGGAGCATCTTAAAAATCTTCATGAGGACATGGAAAAATTAAGACCATAATACATGCAAAGCTTAAGTCATGTCTTTGTGTGGGGTTGAATTTAAATTCAAATTGTGTTTCCCTCCAAAAGTTGTTTTAAGGAGTAAATGTAATTGAAAAAAGTAAAAGTGAAAAAGGTAAAAGTTAGGTAAGAGAGAATCCCCATGTTTGAAGCCAATCTTGGATTAAAGAGAAAATAAAGGAAGTGGTTGAAATATTTCAACCATAAGATATTAGTTGAGATAAATCTTCTCTAAATTAACATATTGATTAGATTGTAAATCTTTCTTGTTAGTTTTAAAGCCCAAGTTGGGCATAGAAAAGAGGAGTATATTTCAAAAGGAGTGTTATAAGTAAATAGGCTATCAATCAAAGAGAATAAGGTAGAGATGGGAGAGATATAGAGAGATAATCTCTCATTCAAGGTAAGAAAGACAGAGAAGTGATCCAAGAGATCAAAACATGTAAGAATGCAAGGGAGAAAGTGGAGATTGCATCTGAAGACAAGAAGGTGTGAAGATGTCCAATAAAGATGTTGGAAGACATTGATTCACATGAATAATGTAATTTAGAGAAATATGATTTTAAGTATTTTGGTTTGATCAAGAAGAAGGATATTTTATTTTCATGTGAATGTATATAAAAAGTGGTCTCATATATAGAATTTTGGTTTGAGGCAATATAAAGATTATGCAGGCTTGTGTGACTTATTTAGAGCATAAAGGGTGTAATGAACATATATTGACATAAGAATAACAACTATAACCTTTATAAATTATGTAGAGAACAATATGGAACTCATGATATGTTGAGAATGTTTTGAATGTTGTGAGAATGAAGGAATAGGGTGTTGATAGGGTATTCAAAATACATATAAAGTCCACTATTGCAAAGGTAGATCAACATAAAAAAGGTTGAATGGGAGTTTTAAGAGCATGGGGATAAATTTTTGAGGAAATTAAGAACCTAATAAATTAATAAGACAATACTTGGATCCTTTAGATGACTTAAAATGATAAAATCTAACCCTCAACCTATAGGTGATAGGGTATAGGCAGGTGCATAAAAACTTGTATGTTTTTAGAAGAAAAATAATGAATTGAAATATTTTATGCATGAGGATATGTTATATAATGAAGGATAATCATGTTTTAAACTCATAACACCTATTATAATCAAATATTAGATGAAAACCTTGACACCCTTATTGACTATCATAAACACACATTGAAAACACACTAAACCTACCTTATTTAGGATGAAAAAAGAGTTAATGTGACTTGGATAATGAATTTAAATGATTTAGGACATCTATGTAGACCTAAATCACCCATTTTTAACCCTTGAAACACTATAAAACACTCCCATATTAATTAAGTATGCTCTCAACCTTGTACAAGCCAAGAAAACCCTTAAACTAGGGTTTGGTTCCTAGAAAGAGTTTCCATTGATGAAAATGTATTTGTAATATTATCCTTTATGAAGTTTTATAACTATTGAATATGGTTTCATACCTGTAGGGTATGGATAAGTATGGAAAACATCACTTCCAATCAAGTCCTATGTGTAAAGATATGTAAAAGAGAGTAGGCCTATCTGAGAAAAGTGATTTTGTCCAAAGGAGTGAACTAAAAAGTGATTGATTCACATGTAAGAGCCTAATGGGTATCCATAATGATTCTTGGTTTGATGATAAAGTTTGTACAATGTCTAGGAAAATGAGTTTTACACAAAAGGAGGGTTAATTAGAGTAGGGCCTAAAGAAGTACTGATCTATACAAAATAATCCTATCTAAGTTTGAAATATGTTATGTAAAGAATTAATGGGTATACAAAAGTGTCTTTACATTCATTATTACGCTAAATTTAATAAAGATATGGTCAATATATAGAGAAAAAAGGCTACAAGGGAAGACACCTCAGCCAACAGGTAACTTGAGAATCCTAAGCCTTCTACTTAAGGATGAATGATCTTGATGGGTCTATACAGATATATTAAGTTGTAGGAGATGTGTTAGAGAGATTAGATCAAGTATCAAAGTTAACTTTCATAAGTGAGGTGTTTCTAGGTTGACACTAGTTTTGATATTAGAGGGAGTTGTTTGGGCTAGGATGGACAACACTTTTGCCCAATATGAATGAGGTATTTTTTCATACTCAACCATGATTAAAAACATCTAAAAAATGATAAAGTTACACCTTTTTTTAACACCATTTTGATATGGTATATAAGGTGTAGTGTATTAATGACATATTCCATGCTCTGCAAGTTATGTAGTGAACTTTTTACTAGTGTATTACCCCCATGATTTGAATAGAAGGCTTTGATTTTGTGACTAGTTTCATTTTTAATAGAGGCCTTGAATGCTTTAAAGGCTTGAAATCCCTGATCTATAGTCTTCAACAAGGAAACCCACATCTTATGGGAATGATCATCAATAAAGAGTTGGATTTTTTTAACCTTTTAGGGTTTAGCTATGTTAAACCTAAGTTTAATTAAAGGATTGAGTTGTCTAAATCTATGAAATACATAACCAATAATATTTTATAGAATTTTAATTGCTTTGACTTTATAAATATAGTAATAAATATGTGCAAATAAAGACTTATCTATAAAATAGCTATCACAAAAGATCTAAGTATTGCAAACTAAGATACAAATAGGTCTGAGTATTGTCTATAGGATCCTTATGTTAGATCCCATCCTGGATAGTAGAACCACACTTGACAATAGTTCCATGTGGATCTAGTGTCTTGAAAATAGTGCTAGTATCATCTATCCATGACTATTCCTAAATTATGGGTACACTTGTGCTTATGTTTTTGGGTTTTATTCTTGAGCACATGCAGTCTAAAAATATATATTATGCCTATAATAGATGATTTATGATGCAAACCTTAATCCTCCTTGTAAGTATGGTATGAGCTAAAAATATGTGTTCATTAGTAAGATAGGCTGGACAACCTCAACACCCCATTATGAAGAGAGTTTCCTACAAACCAATATTCTGAGGAGGGATCAAACCCAATGTAGTTCTACCCATATAAGTTTTGGTGTAAGTGAAAGTGATGTTAGAATGATAGTGGTATTGAATGCCTTGAATGTGCTTGAGATTGAAATTCTTAAAAATCAAGGCTTAGGGTAGCTGTAGATGGTAATATGCTTAAGTAGGGTAGAATAAAGATTAATAACCTTGATTTTGCTCAACATGTTTCTTATTTGAATAGGTCTTTTGAATCTATTTTTAATCTAGTGGATATAGGTCTAAAAGTCATGTATTTATAGTGTTTCATAGCTTATGTGGATAATAAAATGTCCTTAGGTAGACCTTAGGAGGGTTTAAAATTTTAAAATATATCCATTTAAAAGAGTTAGGGTAAGGGAAACTATCACCATGTTGGGAACACTAGCACCATGTGGCTCTAGTGTCCTTAATGTGGTGATAATGTCGAGTTAGAAGGCTATTAGGCACGAAGGGCCAAAATTTAGGAATGAAGGTCTGAGACTATGTGCTAGCCAACTAGGGATGCTTGTGGTTCTCATAAAGGCTATAAAAGTGTGATAAGAGGATTTAGGATAGGTCTAGGGCTAATATAGGAATAGGTTTTCTCAAGATGCACTCTTATCATCCAAACACCACTTTTAGGTGATCACATTTGCCCCCATTTTATGCTAAAAATGTAACAAATCAAAATGACTATTATAAAGGAAAAATAAGCATACTTTAACTTACCTAGGAAGTGAAGCTTGTGTAGCTGAATATGAGTATGCAAAGCTGGGTCTATGTATGTAAAGCATGATCCAAAGTATGACCTACAATGAAACATGCATAAATCAATCCTTAATTAATAAATATCAAAAGTAAAAAACTATTTTGAATAAATAAGTAACTGAATAGAGCTGAGTAAAGAGATGAGAAAGAGGAAAGAAATAAATACACCATGTTGGGTATGCAAACTAATGTATGAACCTAGTGATAACTTATGTGTGTGCACGTATAAATTGATCAAATCATTTAATAGTTTAGACTGAGCTGATGGCTTGCTCAATCCTCATGTGTCGATGGTTCAAGAACTCAATCTAATTTTTATTCCATCATTGCATACAATCTGTAAATTTTGTGTTTTATAACTAATATTGAATGTTTTTATGTTTTGAATGTTATATTATTTTTATATTTTATAGATATAATCTATGTACAAGAAAATTAAAATAAACTATGTACAAGGAGAAAGAGAGAAGAAAGTATGTATAAGAGGATAGGAACCACACTAATTGATAAGTCTCATGGGAGACTGACTATCACTGTGACTGATGTTGAATAAGGGAACTGTGATCATTTGTGTTATATGAAAGAGAAACTATGATCTCATAATCTACTATGTGGAGTAATATGTGTTTGTATCTACTTATGTAGTGGTGATATGAATTTATGGTACTGATTATGATGCCATATAAAATATAAGGGTATTAGGAACCCATTTGTTGGAAGAAGATATATGTGACATAGGTGTCTTATGCTGAGAACCCTAAAAACCCAATAATACTAATCATAGCATAAACTGAGTGGAGGAACATCCTCTAGAATCTATGACATATCACTAATGTAGGGGTCTCTCTAATAATGGTATCCATAGGAGAGTATATGTACATGTTGATACTATAAGAGTAGACATCACCTATACTGGTGGATCTATTAAACTCTATGATGTATGCATAGGAAATGTAATTTGAGCTATAACTAATAACTATGCAATATCTTGTAACAATGCTAGAACTATAACTGGTGACTATGTTGAAACTACATGTGGGATGGGTAGAGGATACTCATAAGGGAGACCCTCAAACTTAACCACCTAATTTGCATGTATGTACTATATGAATTCATGCATTATAGATGGGATGCATCAAAGTTATTATAACCATGACCTACATAATAACATATGAAACATGCCTTCACTAGGTACTATTAGGAACCAAGTGGATATATGTGCTAGTCCAACCTATAATAGAAGCATAATATCCCTGATGGAATTCTAAATGTGACCACTAAAACCATTAATAACTATGTTTGTGGGGAATATATCTTGCATTGAGTACCCCTAGTTTTGTAAGTGTCATAGTACACATGATAATGATTGAACCATTATCAATCATAACATTCTAGATAAGATGATAATCTATGTATGCTCATATAAAGAATACATGTAAATTTGTATCATCATCAAAAATCTACTGCTTAGATAATGTGATAAGTGGTCTAGGTGGAACTATAGTATGGTACATACCAATAATATTGTGTAATGGTTGTGCCTTCTCTATAACAATATGATATGAAGTTGGTGGTAGATGTGACTGATATGTGTAGTAAACACCTAATGTTCTCCCTACCTCATTCATTATGTGCTTTGGAAATGGATCTAAGAATATCTTTAGTGAATTATCTTCTATTTATTATAAATTCAGTGCCTCTATGGGTGTGTCCACATTAATAATGTTAGCCTAAATCAAATCTTATATATTATGCCTTAGACTTATGCATCTATTTATTATATGGATTAATGCTCTGGGATACTTTTAGAATGCATGAGAATCATATTTATTTGGAAGAGGCCATGTCATATCAACCTCTTTAATGAGAGGGAGAGATTTGACTTACATTCTAAGAGGTGATCTAAAACTCATTCTAGTGACTCTAGAAGGTTAAAAAAGATTTGGTGATAAGGAGTAGATAAAACCAATGTAGGAGATGGTTTAAAAGTAACATTGATTTTGGCCTTTTGATCACTCTTGTTCTTAGTGTACCTTACCTTATATGGATGACTATTTAAAATCTTAATAGTTTATTATAATCCATTGGTATACTTTAGTTTGCCCATTGATATGAGTTTTACCTCTCTTTCTTTTACTGTGTGGCATAAATCTATGAATGTAGGAAACTTCTTGAACAAGTTAGATTCATGTAATGTTGGTAAGAGATTTTGTTTAAATATGTCCTGAGCTCTCTGTCTACCATGGGGCTAGTCAAGTTGGATAATATAGTCTTGTATTATAAGACATAATCTATGATAGGCTAATTTTACTTTTGTTTCAATTATGCCACTTGATCATATGATATCTTATCACTAATATTGACAGAGAAATGTGATAAAAATATGTTGGCCAATGGATTGAATGTTGTGATAGATTAATCTATAAATAATAAAAACATTATAGGGTATAATCATTTAAACTGCATGGAAAAACTTATGAGAAGCTAATCATTAGACATATAGTCCAAACATGATGCATGAAAAGCTTTGAGATGATGCTTTGGGTCACCCTTGCCATCATATAATTTAAGCTTAGGTGCCATGAAACTGGATGGAAAATGAGTTTCTACGATGTGATTTTCCAAAGTTGTATGTAAGAGATTATTATAATCCAAGGCATATGATGGCCAAGTGGTTCCCCTTTCAAAATGTAACACCTTAGAATATAAAGTATGAATCTCATAGATAAGGGATTATGCATATGAAGTGGAGGAAATAGCCAAAAGAGGTGTAGTTATCACTAAAGGTTGTTAAATTACAATTTTAGGTTGTGTTAGCTGAGTTGGCCCTACTGTAGGTGTAACAAAGTTATTAACTAGGGGAGTTGAAGATTGAATATTATTTATTTTATTCTTTATTTTCAATATGGCTTGTAGGATTTGTGCATGATCAATATGTTGTTCCTGAATTCTATCTCTGAATCCTTGTAATATCTCATTATTATTGATAATTATGTCATCATTATTAAGTGGAGGGAGAGTGTCAAATTATCAATCTGTATATGATCTTGTTCTTGGTTGGATTGCTCATCTTTGGATTCATTCTCATTGAAATCCACATAATCAAAGTGTGGAGGAATAAATAGAGATATGATAGGTCCCTTATCAATTTTATAGGCTCATATAACAATAATCTAAATATTCTCCATAGGATTACCACCTAATCTAGTACTTCTTCTTAATGGAAGAGATATAGCTTTCTTATATGGCATATAGTAATCAAATTGGAATAGAGCTACTAAAATAAAATATATGAAATATAAAAAATTTAAATAAGATAATGAAAATAGGAAAAGGAAGGATACAAACCCTAATAACATTAAGAGTTAGGGTTTTTTGAATTAGGGTTATTTTGCAAACCTTTAAATTATATTTAAATAAATGAAACCCTAATGTGATATTAATTTGATGAGCTAGGTTATTGCAAAAAATTATAAAAATAATAGTTTGTAACCCTAATTTAGTGCATAAAAATTTGGAGAAGGTAAACCTTATGTAGAACTAGGGTTTTTAGAAATATTTGAAGCAAGTCAGGTTCACCAAATGTTTTAACCTTTTAGGGTTTAGATATGTAAAACTTAAGTTTGATTAAAGGGTTGAGTTGTATAAATTAGTGAAATAATGTGCAATAAATAACCATTGATTTTTTAAAAATTTAAACTTTCTTTGACTTTCTAAAAATAGTAAAAAATATGTGAAAATGAAGACTTATCTAGAAAACACCTATCATAGAAGATCCGAGTGCTAAAAATTGGTATACAAATAATTCTTAGTATTATCTATAAGATCCTTATGTCAGATCCTATCTTGGATAGTAGTGACATACTTGGACACATGTAGATCTAGTGTATTGAAAATGGTTCTAGGGTCCTTTATGTAGGACTATTCCTAAATTATGGGTGCACCTATGCTTATGATTCTAGGTTCTATTCTTACACATATGAAGTCTAAAAATCTAAGAAATTTACCTACATACCAATACTCCAAGGAGGGATCAAGTTTGGTGTAGTTATCCCCACCTAAGTGTTGGTGAAAGTGCAAGTGATGCTAGAATGATAGTGGTCTTGAATGCCTTGAGTGTGTTTGAGATTGGAAATCTTGAAAATATGTGCTTAGGGTAGTTATAGATGGTAGAATGTAGAAGTAGGGTAGAATAAGGATTAATAACCTTGATTTTTATCATCTTATTTCTTGTTTAAATAGGTATTTTTTTAATCTATTTTCCATTTAGTGGATATAGGTCTAAAAGTCATGTATTTATAGTGTTCCATAACTTATGCAGATAATAAAATGTGCTTAAGAAAGCTTTAAGAGGTTTAACTTTTGAAAACGTATCTGTTTGGGAGAGTTAGGGTAAGGGAGAGTAGAAACATGTTGGGGAGACTAGCACCATGTGGCTCTAGTGTCTTTAACATGGTGTTAATGTCCAACTAGCAGGATACTGAGCAAAAAGGGGTAGGATCTAGGAATGAAGGTTTGAAACTATGTTTTAGCTAACTTGGGATGCCTATGGTCCACAGGAAGGCTAGAAAAGTGTGATGGAAGGCTCTAGGATATGTATAGGGATAAGTTAGGAATAAGATGTCTCAAGTATCACTCTTAGCAATCAAATACCACTTTTAGGTGATTACATAAATACTTATATTCTTTTAGGCTAGAATTCATAGGTCTACACAAATCGGTGTGCACTAGATCTAGTGGATAAGGAGACCAATATTTACTTTTTCCAAAAGGATATCTTCATTATTTACTAGCTAAGTAACTAGAAAAGATGTTAGAGTATTGTTTGAGTGTACTTATAACTATGTTGTGTTTGCTTAATGCAACTAAATACCCATAACTCAAGGGACCATATCTTCTATGCCATAGCTAAGATTTATCTATACCCTTCATAGCAAGTGTTAAATAGTCACTATGGATAAGATCAAGTTGAAACATCTTTCCTATATTTGAAGCTCATGAAATAGTTTTAGATTCTCGATAATTATTCTTGATAAGGAAAAAATTCTCACCATGGTTGTGATTAAATTCAACTTTAAGATTATGATAGAGAATTTTATTTATAGACAACAAGCTCTTAGTGATTCCTAGACTTATAGGACTTCTGTGATCATGGTAGTGTAGTGACTAAGTTGTAGAGAAATATCACTTTTAACCTAAACTATGTATGATAATTCATCATAAAGAGAAACATTACCCTGAGATCCTGATTAGTGTAAAGTGGAAAACCATTTTTTCTATCCTATCATGTGCCTTATGGCACCATAATCAATAAACCAGATAGATTTTAAAGAACAAGGTTCTTCATGTGTCTGTGTCATAAATATGTGATCATATTATGAAGAATAATCATCCTTAACATGATCATATTCTAAAGAATGATCATCTTCTGCAACATTCCCATATTTTTGTTTTTTTTTCAAATGTTTTTGGGAATGGAATGTAGGATTTGGTGATTGAGGTGGATTCTATGAAGTGAGATTATTACTGGATGAGCCCTGTGTAAATCCATTATACCAAAAATGTTTGAGGTCATGCCCTATCTTTCCATAAATAAGACAAACTTTATGTGAATGGGATTTTTTCCCTTACTGGTGTCATTTATTGTTATGATGTGGGTTCTATTTAGAATTCCTCATGGGATTCTTCCCTTTATGAGAAGAGGCAAGTGCATGCTCTTCATTTGGTTCCTTTATATTTGGCATGGCTTATTCCTATTGCAACATGTTAACCTATGAGGCAAATAATGGTTTATGCCATGCGACATTCAACATGGTCACAAAAAATTTATATGTAGGAGGTAGAGATCTAAGGACAACATGAACCAAAGAGTCATCTTTCACTAGTTCTCCCAATGCTTCAAGTGAAGCCCATAAGGTTACAACTCAATTTAAAAAAGCCTCTAATTTTTCTTCAAATTTCAACTTTAGACTATGGAGTTGGATTTGCAAATGAAGAATTTAGTTTTGATTCTTTTCCTCAAAGACTATTTGAAGCTTATCCCATGCATCTTGAGTTGTATTAATATTAAATATATGAGGTTTTACCTCATCTAAGGCTCTAAACATGATTATGAGCTTAGCCTTCTAATTGGATTTGTCATATTTGTGATACTGATCAATGTTAGTATCATGTTGGGACTATGTTCCATAAACAACTATCCATATGTCCTCAAATTACAAGTGTGTTTTAGCCTTAGTTTTTCATGAAGCATAGATGTCACCTCGAAGAAGATGAGTGTTTGGTATAACAAAACATGGCCCATTTCTGTCTATGTGTGCAAATATGATCAAATTTTTGAAAGGATATGGATTGGTGCCTCATAAATCTAAATGTTTCACATTTCAATATACTATCAAATTTATATACCAGACCTCTATATATGCGTACCTTTCTCTATACCCATCGGTACTAGAAGAGCTCTTCCTTTCGATATACCCATCAATACATAAAAGAGAATTTAATGAATGTAAGAGTAGAATGGTACTAGGTATATAAATGATATGAAAAATATATTAATTCTACTAATAACACCTCTTTATATATAATTATGCATATGTGGGTATAACTTCCCTATATACTTGTAAATTCCAACTATGAAGATTTACGTCTATCGACAATAACTAATGGGTAATGGAGGGATGGTTTATGAAAATATATGAACCTTATTAATCCCTAATGATTTAAAGGGTTAATTCATAGATTTTATTGTTTTAGATATGTTAAGATATAAATGTAGTAGTTCAAATCATGATGATATTACTTGTAAATATAAACTAGAGGCATCATTGATACCAAACACTACGAATAAGATTTTATAATCTCATTATTTTTACAATGATTTGATTTGAATTATCAAAAATTTAAAAAAGGCTTATAATTTACAATTTAAAATTACATAAAATATAAAATACAATTATGTAAGTTATTAAAAATAATCCCCCTAAATTTATCTTTTGTTAGTTTTGTCTGTTTGAAAAATTACAAATTTGACTAAAAAACTTTTGGTGATTTGATCTCTAGATCTCCCACTGGTCTAGATTTTAGTAAAAAATAAACCTACCAATTCTTATATGAAAAATTTTAGATTTAATAAGGATAAAAATGATTTAAAATAGTAAATTCATACCTTTCAAGTTACACCACCATGGATTTGATTAGTTGGCAGGTAAAATCATCTCAAACATCTTTTTTGTGCTCCACTACTTTGCAAGATTTGACCAAAATTACAACTTGGATGATGGTAAACAAATTTAAAGAATTAAGTTGAGGTATACATAATATTTTATAATGAAATAATATGTAGCATATAACCACATGAAAGAATCATATCTATAATTGGAAATCCATACACCAAGAAATTAAGAAAAATCAATTTGCTATAGAAAACATTGCTGAATTTGACTGTAGAAAATTTGAATCTCTAAAAATAATATACATAAATAAAAAAAGAGTTTATATAATAGGTTTTAATATTCTATCATGGAACAAAGAAGATGATGCAAAAATTAGATTTTAAAAAAATTGATTGCACGACTTACATAGTCAAATAACAGGGCTACTAGTCAGAAAAACTACTCCAAACAACTGCTACAACTTATAGGATCCTAAAAAGATGTAAGATGACCTCAAAATGTGTATTCCCAAGCATGTGAGGAAGTTATTCTAAAAAAATAATATTATCAAAAATACATATCTTCAAAATTCAATTTGTACAGACTGCAATAATAGAAAACTAATCTACAACAAGAAATAGATAAAAAATAGATTATAGGTTGTCAAACAGTGGTACAATCTATGTCAAAATTGAATGGCCTATGGTAAAAGTGGGAATTTGAGAGTATAATTTTTCTCTAAAAAAATTTAGATGCTAAAATTGCTTGTATGACTAGATATAACCAAAGACCAATTTGTGGAAGCCTAAAGGAGAACAAATGGAACAAAAATGAATTCAAAGGCCCAAACAATTGCACAACCTGGATAAAAACAACCCAAAAAAATTAAAAAAGATGAAATATTTAGTCAATAATATGTTTCAATTGAAATATCATTTCAAATATGTGTGTATGTTTTTGTGTTAAGAAAAACCTATATGGCTAGCTTAAATGTTTTGGCTTAAAAGCTACCAAAATACACCAGAATCTTTGTAAGTGCAATCTAACTTTCAAAAAATAATTTTTGATAGAGTCTCACTCAAAATGTTTGTATCTAGTAAAAATCTAAGCATAAATCTGATAGAATTTATTGAGCTTACAAAAATGTATTACAGAGCCATATATATAAGCCTATATATGCTCTTAATAGTCCTAAAAATAGGATGAACATATAACCAAAATATAATCCATGATCTTATAAATTATGAAATAGGTTAATAATAGGTTTATTTAACTAACTTATTTTAACAAATAATAACACTAACCTAAAAAATATGTGGGGTTTTTTATAAATTAACAACCTCACTTACATAATAAACTTACTATAGTAAATTTATTCTAACATGCATAAGGTATTGATGTATCAATGATAGGATGATGACTATTATTTATATTTTGTATTTTATTCTTCAAGGAAAAATAATAATATGTAAGATTCACATACATTATATGATATGAAAAATAGGGTTTTAATTAGATTCATAGTAGTCTTTTGTTCACTTTTTGAATCATTGGTTATATATGAATTTGATTTTATCTAATTATTTTGTTATGAAACCTTATTGGGTATAACATTGATAGATGAGGCAACAAACACATGATTAATTTTAGAATATTTTGGATTATGTGTATGTAAAGGGAAATACAATAGATCTATAAATCAATCCTATCTTGGAGAAGATAAATCCCACTTACACTTCTAATTATGGATACATTAGATATTCAAGGTCATGACCAAGATGGATCTGCTAGACCTAGCCAAGGGATATCTTACCAAATACTATCACTTGGAGGTTATAAAGCCTCCAATAAAGTAAAACTATGCAATAACCCTAGCTAGGTCCTATGTTTTCATATTCACTAAACTAATAACAAGTAAAGTAAAATCTAATCTAGTGTTTACCAAAGTTTGTGACACAAAGTGGGAGTAATAAACATGAAAAGTAAGCATGCATAGAATACATATACTCTTTTCAATGTATAAAAAATCCTAATGTATGGGAGATAATTCTAAATGCATATCTATCTACTCTTATAATGAGAAACAAAGTTAGGAATAACTTACCTTTGAAGATGAATCAATCGAGCCTCAATCTCTCCCTTGGCCAAGGTGCTTTGTAAGAGGTTGTTATGGAATGTAAGGATGAGAAGGATAAATTAGATATAGGATACTTAACCTATCAATTCATCCAAAAGACTTATCCACAAGACAAGATCCATATCTGTAAAGAAAGTATGAAACCCTAAGATATGTTCCTTGAGTAGAATGGTGGATAAGTATATGCGCAATATACATATCTTCTTCTTCTCTACTCTTTTCTTATAAATGATGAAATGAATGTGTTTATATAGGTGGATCTAATATTATTCATTTTAAAAATTTAAGGTGATAAGTTTGACCCAATCAACCTAGTATTTTTATTAACAAAAATAGATTAGGTCTCAATTTAGGTTAGCTAAGGGTTGTACAAGGTCGATGGGGCTAACAGTGTAATGTAAACTATCAAAAAGTATTTTAGGCTAGGGAATAACTAATGAAGGTAGAAAATGACTAAAAAAGCATACATAAGAGGAGGTAAAGCTTATGGAAATGTTTTTACAAGAGAAATGTGTAGATAACAAGTGGTCATAAGAGATAATAATCTTGTGAAGCACCAATGGTTTGCCCACCCCTTTCTTAGTACACCCTTTAAGGCATGCACTTAGAGAGATTGAAACTCGATGGGTTATTACAAGATAGAAAAAATTTGTAATTGATAAAGTTTAACAATATTATTTCATAATAGAAGATCATCATGTGTCACATAAGTGCAACATGGGATGATGTTTCAGGAAAAGAACATAGCAACACACAATGTTGAAGCTGAATAAAATGCATTAAAGAATAAATAAGATAAATGAAAGGACATGTTTGAAAAACACATACCTTTACTTGACTTAGTGCTATATATAAAGAAGGAGATGCAATAAATATGAAAGTGTCCAATGCAGAGAATATTAGGCAAACCTATAGAGATTAGTGAAAAAGAGTGAAAAATTTAATTTTTTTCAACATAGACATATAATAGGTGAAAATATTCTCTACGATGTTAGGATTCCATAACATTTTATGACTTGGAAAAATAATTAGTAGAGACAAATATATGATCAAAATAAGAAAGTTGAGGGTAAATATTTGAAAGGTAAATACTTTTGAATAGTAAATATAAATAGGGTGAATTTTTTTTCATTTTCATTCTTACTATTTTGAGAAAATAGAGCTCTAAGACAACTAGTGGGAGACTAGAGAGCCAATATGGTGAGGAGATCACAACTAAGATGGGGAGGACACATAACATGGCCACAATAAGTGAAACATAGGTAAGCAACTTAAATTTCAAAATTTTGAATATTTTTATTTGAAATTGAGTGAATTATATAAAATTGACTAATAGAAAAAATTTAGACACTAGAATGAACCCTAGGATATTTTTAGGGACACTATGGGTAAAATGGGGTATTGAGTAGGAAGGAGTTTAACCAATAAATTCTCAATGCATATATGGTAATTATTTAAAAATTCATCATTGTGGATAAATAGAGTCGACTAGGTCAACTTAGCGTGTAAGAGGAAAGAGAACCAATATGCCGAATTCATAAGATTAGGTTGATTTAATTGACTAAGGGAGGGGGTTGAATATGTAATAGTGGGTTAACTTAGTTATTTTTCAGATGGATGATATAGTACTATAGGGTAAAAAGATGGATGATTTAGTGTTGAAAGGAATAAAGGTGGTTGATTTAGTACTAAATAGGTCAATTTAGTAGAATTTTGATAGGGCCAATTTAGTATTAAATAGGCCAATTCTATAGAAAATGGAAAAAAAATCAAACTAGCTGAGTGTTGTGAAAATTTAAGAATGTATTTTGATTATAAATGACATGGAGATCTGATGCATTCTTTATTTTTTGATATTTTAAAGAGACACCAGAGATATTGATGATTGATCAATGCATCATGGTTAACAAATTTGATAGAATGTTTGATAGATGTGGATAGAGCAAGACTAGTTACACTAGGTCTAAGAGGTATTATGGAGATGATGCACATGATACTAAGTGTTAATATTGTTTTCATGTTCCTAAAATAATGGGATGGTTGACCAAAACTTTTTTATGGGTGGTGGATGACTATTGATAGGAGGGATACCAATGATCACAACAACACCAAACGATCTAGAGGAGAGATGAACACTAGCTAGGCAAGTGATGTGCTTAGATAGGATATAAATAAGGTTGATTTTTAGTATATTTATGTGTATCTCATGTAGATTCTAGACATCTAGAAAGTCATGATCAAACTTTTGACAATATGAGTGTTATGTCACAAATTAGATGGCAAGGTACTATTGTATGCGATAGCCTTGTGCTAGTCCATTTTGGATTAATGGGTGATATATGATTTTGGGTATATCTCATAAATTATCTGTATGGAATGTTATCCAAAGGTAAAAATACCATGGGACTAGTGGTTTTACTTAGTGTGTGGATATATAAGAGGTTCCCTATGTATTGGTCAGTTGGGTTACCCCATGTGGATGATGATAGGTTACCTAAAATGATTAGATAGAGGTTGGAATAGGTAGCATGGGATGTTCCCCATATCTTAATATAATAGATGATCACATAAAGGGAGATTATGTGGCATCTATACATACATATTTTTACTATTTTTCCTAGTTAGGTGATCATGGTGACAAGGCTAGCTTGAGTGCAGATTATAGGACATGGCATGCTTTCTAGGGTAGTTTGGAATCCTACACCTAATGGATACTATAGTATTGCATATTTTTTGGGCATGACATGCTAGAGAGATGAAGGTGATAGGAAGAGGAGTACCAATCAAAATACCAGTGATTAGGCTGTAGTGTGTGAGACCATGGACTGGTTGAGCATGACACCAGGTAGTCAAAGGAGGCAAAAACATGGATGTTTATTTAGGGTTTATATTAGGTACCACAATAAGAACTAGAGAAAGAGAAATAATGACCAATTTTGTCACATCTTAGACAAAAGTGTCATTAATGAGA
>JARHVA010011230.1:75000-79566 GCA_037957365.1 Torreya grandis | reverse complement strand
CAATCAAATAATTATTGATATCCCTTAGACCTAGAAGGAGAAGATTAAGGAGGGGCCTGCATATATTAGTAAGATTAAACAAAGTGTGGATAAAGTATCCTAGGAGCTGAAGCATGGTCTCAAGTAGCAATGCAAATTTTGTTGAGAAGGTTAGTGTGGAGGTTGAAAAGAGAAAAAAAGACCAAGATAATATTAAGAAAATAATCAAAAGTGTTTTGAAATATATAGGTCCAAACCAAGGGAAATAGATGAAATAGGGGGACAAAGGTCCTAAGGATTTTCATAATTATAGGGGAGAGGAGACTATCATTGATGTGGAAAAGGATAGTGAGGACATGTGAGAGTATCAAAAAGAAGTGGAGTATGTAAGTAAACATGAACAAGAATTGAATGAAAAAAAGAAGAAAAAGGGAATAGGGGAGGTAATGGGTACCTTCCTAGAGAAATGGGAGACTTCCTTGAACAATAAGGATCAAAACATGGCTTTCAACAACTTGGTTTCTTCAATAAAAAGAAAGGAAAGATCAGACAAAATTATGGAATAACTTGACCTCTAAAAATCCATCATGAGGTGGTTCATGCATGAGATCACTGAGATAAATGTCAAGGTGAATGTGATATTGTAGTAAAAAAAAAGATGACCCAAACCTTGGTAGCTAAGGAGGAAGACAACCAAATTTAGGGACTAGCTTTTAGAGTGGAGTTGATAGAACAAGTTAATGAGAATCTATGTAATAATATTAGCATTTTAGTCAATTAAAAAAAAATTATATTGTATAATGGAGAAAAAAGGAATGAAAACCTATGGACATATCTCAGAGAGATATTTAAACCCAATATAATATCTAAAGGGAAGGGTAAGAATGTTCAAAGTAGTGGTAATCAATACACATTTGGTCATTAAATTTGTTGATGCATATTCATATAAATCTCAAGAAGATGAAGGCATGTTGGGAGGATATGTCTGGTATCTTGGATTTATATTAGTTATTCTATATTTTTTTGGTTGTTCTTGGGTAGTTTTTTAGATGTCTCTACATTGTGTTTAGCCCTAATTTCTCTACTTGGCTTTGTTAGTGTTAAAGTCAACATACCCCCAATTTTGAAAATTGGGACCCTTGAGATGTTTTGAAACTTAACCCTAAAAGCATTGCCTATTTTTTATCATTATTATAATTTTAATATCATCCAATTTATTAAATTAAGATTAATGAGTTATATTTTTCTTGCTTAACATTACTAATGATTGGTCTTCATGTATTTAAGTTTTAGGTTTTATAAAGTCCTTACTAGAAGATTCATATCTAACTTTGGCATAAACCCTTAGCTCAAATTCAAATTTGGAGGGAAAATTTGGTCTAAACATTTTAAATATGTTTTGGACTTAAACTTAACTTTTGTGTAAAATCTTGGTCTTTTTTTTAACACAACCAAATCTTAACTTGAAAATTATGCTTGGGCCACTTTTATTTTCCCCATTGTTCCTTTTTATTTCCAATCATGGTTTAATTTTGTGCTAGTGGGGTCCCTTTTATTTTTTTTATCATGGTTAACTTCATTATTTAATACTTAGCCTAAAATATTTAATGTTAAGGCCCCACTCATATTTATTAATATGAACAAAACCTTAGTCTAAATGCCTTAACCTATGTTTCTTTCATCTTAGGTCCTAACTTAAATATCATACATCTTACAAGTCCAATGATCAGTGCTTCCTCATGGCCTTTCAATTAGATGACGTGAATAAATATTGACAAAGCTAAACACTTAGTCCTTTAAACCAATCATGTTCAATCACTCAGATCATGATCAATGGTTATTGCTTCATCATAGACTGAAGACATCATTGAAAAGTCAAAAGCCCAAGATCTCTATGTATTTTCCACATGGCACTCATGCATTCAAAGATTAAAATAAAAGGGCCCAACATGTAGGAAGAGATGAATCACAATAAATATTCCTAGATCATGATTAGATGGATTTTACGTCATCATAATTATTGATCAAATAGAGCAAATTAAGTTTGAGATCCTAGGAAGCCCTGTAGTGGTGCCAAGTGGCACTCTCACATTTAAACATAGGAATTTGATGAGCTTAAATTTCAAATTCATGGCACCATCATTTAACACCCACAAGGATGTATTTGACATCTACATGACTATTAAATTTAAGCCCATCAAAACTAATAACTTTATGAGCCTAAATTTGGTATTTGTGCAACCATCATTTGATGTCCATAAGAACATAAAATTTAAGATAATGGATTATTCTACTCAAGAGCAAGATATACTCTACAATGACATTTAGAAAGATCATGAATTACATTTACAAATTAATGGAACCTCTCAAATTATTTTTAAGCACTTGAAATCTTTAAATTACAAATAATGAAATAATCTCATAAGTCTAAATATATGTAGAAACAAATCTAGTTTAAGTCTATATCCTAAGGTCCCTATTGCATTTGTTTGAATGTTGTGAAGATTAGGCTAAAGAATTATACTAATTATTATTTTAAAAGGGGTATTTTTAACATGAAAATCATCCCAAATGCTTTTAATCAAAGATTTTATTATGTTTATTAATAGTATAAAGGTCTATGTCCAAATTTTAGCATTTTAATCCTTATATCACTTTGACCCCTTTGAGCATATTTTAATAGCTTAACATAATTATTTTATCCCAAAGTATGCATTGTGTTTAACATAATGTAAAATTTAGCTTAAAATATTAAATGTGGTCCCCTTTTGTATAAACCCCAAATAACATAGACATAAATACTTTAGCCTAAATTTTATTTCATGTATAATAAACACAAAATGAACCTTAGCCTAAGGTTTTTAACCTAAGTCCCCATCTAAGTCCTTTGCTTTAAAAATTAGTATAAAATATCTTAACCTAAGTCTAAATCATGTTTATTAACATGAAATAAACTTAGAATATAATATTTTAGCCTAAGTTATTTTATAACTATGAACTAATTAAAGATCATACATCTTTGTAGATCCTATGGCTTACACTTCATCATAGAAGGATGATCTAATGGCATGAGGGTACCAATAAATTTTCAATAGATCTCCAAGAGTCTATGGGTTTAGTGTGTGGTAAACGTGCATTCAATATATAAATAACAAAGGTGCTAGAGATTTAAAGGCCCATAGATATGCCAAGTGGCAAAACCACAAGACTCGATACCAAAAAAGACCAATGACAAGTAAGGTCCTGGATCGTAATCAATGTCCCATGTTGATCTTCCAATCTTGATCCAATAGAGTGAAATAAAAGGCATTTTCAAAATTCCAATGGCTATTGCTTCAAAGGCATTTATGAAAAATGCCATGAAAGGTTCCAGATTGATGCCACATAAACACCACACAATTAGAAAATGAGCAAAGAGGAGATCTTGTGTGCCTAAGAATGCAAATATATAAAGGTAAAGGTCCAAATAAAATCTGAAGCACATATGAGCTAAACTCTAAATGAGATACCACCATTAAATATTTGAAGCCCTAAACCTTGCATAAAAGTAACCATAAGTGAACCCAATTGATTATAGTAAATCTGAAAGAAGATTAATTATGTTTTAAATGCAAAAGAGTTAACAAATAAATCAATTACAATCCAATTATGATAAATTTTAAAGTGTAGAAGCCATGTCAGCTCAAAAGTAATAATTAAGAGACAAGATACACTTTTACTTATCTATAGATAGTGAAGGAAGGGTTTTCAAAGATATAGAACTAAACACTACAACCTTAAAAAATGGTAACAAGAATTGGTCTAATCTCTTTTGGACCATTGAGGAGATGCCAAACATCACAAAACAAGAACAAGGGATTTCCCCAATTACCAAGAGATACTATGACCTAGTTGTAGTTCAAATGATTAACCTCTACTATGTTGCTAGCAATCTAGAGGTACTCCATTAAATTGACATCTTTGTTCCAATTTTGATTGATTTTAGAATTGATAATGACTAGATCATTCATGAGGGGAGTTGCTTATGTTGCCCCATTAGCATTTGAGAGATACTATAAGCTACCAAATACCCATGTGGATTCACCCATAATAAAGGAATGGACTAGTAAGAATGACTTAGATACCATCCTTAGGCCATGGTTGTTGTAAGTGAACCATGTATTTTGGGATGTTCAGGGAAGGATCCCATTTTTCTAGTTTAGAGAAAGAATTAGGGTAATCATGACCCTATTAAATATAATATATGAATCCCTTGAAACCACATATATCAATAAAAATTAGGTGTCTTATGTTTAATTTATGGTGGATAAATATCTCATTCCTCCAATTGGGGATATGATTAGTATCCACCTAGAAAAATAATTTACTACCATAAAGAGGAAGACTAGAAAATAGTTATTCATGATGTATTATTTTATAAATGCCTTTCTATCTTCCACCAACGTACTCAACATCAAAAAATAGTCTCCTAAGGGTAAAACCATAATTTCCCACCATTAATAAAAGCTAAACATCTTTAAGTATAGACACCACATGCAATTCATCTATGATTGTGTCTATCCTACTTTAGTAGAAGCCATCATAAGG
>JARHVA010011230.1:12500-70000 GCA_037957365.1 Torreya grandis | reverse complement strand
AAAATTAGATTATATGAATCTTATGCATATGTTGTAAGTAACTTGGAAATAATATACTTCATGGAAGGTTTTAATAAGTAAATGATTATTCATAACTAGGGAATATTATTATAGAAGATCAAATTCTCCATGTTTGGAATTGGTCATTGCAATATTTAACATGTTATCATTGTATTGTAAAGGAAGTTGATGGAATTATATTATTAAGTTGTATTAAATAATATCCTTTGTAACCTTGGAGAAAATAAATCCTAATGTTAAGTTAATAAATAAAGATATTCTTAGGCTAAGGTTATAAAACTAAGATAAAAGGTAGAATTCCTTAAGAATAATATTAAAATCAAAACATAGTATAATTTATTTAGTACATGGATCTATTAATATGTATTTATTCCTTTGAAATCATGTGGAATTCATAACGGTAATAACGGAAAATTTCAGGCTAACCTTAAGCCAAGTTAAAATACTTAGACATGATTTATCTTGTACTTGTACCCTACTTATATATTTGTAATTTGTTCCTGAATATAACATTAACATGGTTATTGAAACACCCTTGAAGCTTGTACACCTCCTAAAATAGTTCATGCAAATAATCATTCCTTTATTTGATTTTGAAATAAAAATACGTTCTAATGCTTTGCATTAATTTTAGAAGTATTCCTTTTCCATAGATATTTATATGTTGCTTGTGAATTGGTAGATATTTTTTAATAAAGATTAGTATGATGATTATTTTATTGAATCTATTCTCACTTTGTCATTATTTATTAAACTTTGTTGAATTACCTAATGAGGTAAATTTACTATATCTTGTGTAGGTATTCAGGTAAGGGCATAAGTTAGTAATGGTTCTTCTAGAAATGTCATAGTGAAGTATATGGATAGAGGTGAGTGGGTATGACCACACTAATCCACTTCTATCTAAATGATAATTGGTTAAAATTATCCCTAATGAATTCATTTATGAGTTATGTACTTGGTCTAGTTCATATGTTGGCTATAACATAGTTATGGATCTCATTACGTGTTTATGTGTTAAAATATGGTCGAAACCTTATTTTGTAGTTATTTTTTTGGTATATATTAAAAAATTATGATTGTGACATATTGGTATAAAAGGATGGTTTACTACTTGAGGTAAATTTGGAGAATGTTTATTGTTGATTTCCTAATGAATTGTTATTCATTTGACCATAGGATGGTGAGGATGAGATATATAATAATAGACAACAACCTAAGAAATTTTAACTTAGGTAGAGGAATTTGTCAAGGTCATAGGGAAAATATTCCTAAGAGAGAGGAACCACCTCTCAATAATGATAATAATGATATTAAATCCCTAACCATGAGGAAAACAATCCCAATGCTAACTAGGAGGTAGTTTTGATGGGAATTCTGAATACATTGAATTCACTTCAAAGTAAAATGGACACCCATGAATTAAGGTTTAATAATATTGAAGGTTTTCTAGCTGAATAACTTTCAATTAGAGGTTAAAGGTAAGTTGATGAAATAAAACTTCAAAATAACACTAAAAATGTGGTTAACCATGTCATTAAGGAGCTAAAGAAGTTGCCTTCACCAATATTTTTAGATTAGGAATTAGGTGATGTAATTGGTTCATGGTTAATACACCTATAAAATTATTTTAATCTACATACCATGTCCTATAATGATAAGGGAAGAGTGGTTTCTTATCAATTAGTAGGAGATGCATTTCTTTGGTGGAACCACGTATATGCTTTAGAGGGTTACCATCTAATGAATCTTACTTGGTCTAATTTTCAAAGGTAGTTCAGGAAGATATATCTCAGTTCCAACTATAAGGAACAAAAAAATCACTAATTTTTAGCTATTGAAACAAGATAATATGACTCTGACTGAGTATGAAAAAAATTAATCTCCTATATCATGTTAACAATATGAAGAGAATAAAGTCACTAATATTCAGTTGGGTTTGAAAGTTATATTAATTCATGATGTGAATATGAAAAATCCTAAGACTCTAATTATTTATATCAAATATACTCATAGGGAAAATGAAAAAGAGAAGGCTCATCAAAAGGCAAGATAAGATTTTAAATAGAATAGGTAGTAATCTAAGAATACAAATTTGTCCCCTTCACCTAATAATTTTAAGAAATTTAAGTCTAACCACAAATTTACTAGGATAATAAGTGGTTTCAATAAAGTCTAAGGAAAAGATAAGAATTTCAAGAATCCAAATTCTTTGAAGTCTACTAATTTTAAAAGAATTTTGATCTAGTGTAGTCAAACTATGCCTGTTACTGGATCAAACGCCATTTTGGTGATGCCGCAAAGGACTAGAGTATGTTTTTAAAGTGGTGATAACCAATACCATAAATATTACACTAATTTTAAAATAGGTTAATCAGCTAATCATAAAGTGTGTGTTATTATGGATAATAGAAACATAGATTTCCAAACAAGTCTTATTAAAATTAGAGGTAGAATAAATGATTTTTCTATTTCAATTTTGTTTGATTTATAAGAAATTGATAGTTGTATAGATCCTAAGTTAGTAATATATTTTAATTTGAGTTTGGTGACTTTGAAGGATGGTTGGGATGTTGATTTTGGTTTAGGTAAAATATTACTAGGTACTAAGTGTCTTCAGAGCATACGCTTAGACTTAAGAAAATTTAAAGCCCAAGTTAATTTATGTTTATCTCCCCTTAGATATTTTTATATTATTTTAGGCATGGATTGGTTGAAGTATCATAAAGCAAATTTGGATTGCTATAACAAATTGATATGTTGTAATTATTTGGGGAAATATATAGAAATTTAAAGTTTATTGAATTTAAAAGTATGCAAGTTGTTATCATCTTTACAATTATACAAAGCAATGTGAAAAGGTTGTAAATAAACCTAAATACACTTGTAATAGAATAAAAACTTAAAGAATATCCATTTTTTCATGAATTTTCTTATGTTTTTCCAAAATAAAATATATTTTATCTCTTGAAATTAAATTAAAATTTTCTATTGATGTAATGTTAGGGGTATCCTCTAAATCTAAAGAAACTTATCAGATGAATGTATTAAATTTATAGGAGATAAAATATCAATTTCAAGAACTATAAAAAATATAAATATTAGGATAAGTGTGTCACCCTGGGGTGCACTAGTGGTCTTTGAGAAAAATAAGGATAGAAGCATGAGATTATGTGTGGATTATTGCATGCTTAACATGGTTACCATTAGAAATAATTATCCTTTGACAAATATAGATGATCTATTTGATAAAAATAAAAATGAAACTATCTTTTCAAAAATATAATAGAGACTAGTATATCACCAACTAATAATAAAGTAAGAAGCCATCCATAAGACTACTTAACTAGATATGGACATTATGAGCTTATGATAATGCCTTTTGGTTTAACTAATGCACTAGTTACATTTATAACATTCATGAATAATGTATTCAAGGTTTTATAGACAAGTTTTTTCTAGTATTCCTTGAGGATAATCAATCTATTCTAAAAATACAATTGAGCATGACCAACATTTTTGCTTAGTATTGGAAAGGCTAAGGTAGCATAAATTACTTGGTAAACTATCTAAATGTGTTTTCCTTCAATATAAGATCCACTATCTAGGTCATATTATATCTAAGGTTAGTATTATTATTGATTCATCAAAGATTATATCTATCCAAGAGTGACTTACTCCTAAAAACATACATGATGTATGTAGTTTTATGGGACTGACTGGTTATTATAGAAGATTTATTGACTTTTTTTCTAAATTAGATTACCTAATAACTTCCTTGAAGTGCAAGTGTAATAAATATATGTGGATTTCATAATGTGAAAAATCTTTCCTAAATATTAAATATTTATTAACTTCATCACATGTACTTATTATACTAGATCTGAATGAAAAATTTGAAATATGGGTTGATGCATCTAAATAAGTCTTGGATGATGTGTTAACTCATGATGGTTCAATTATGGATTATAAGTCATGGAACATAAAGGAATATGAGAATAATTAAACAACTTATTACCTTTATTTTACTTCCATTATTCATTCTTTGAAGTAAAAGACACACTTTTTTCTATGTAAGTATTTTGAGGTAAAATCTAATCATCACAACCTAGAATATTTTTTTCCCAATATGATCAAAATATGTGCCACTGTAGATGTCTATAATTTTTAAGTAATTTTGATATGAATATTTCATATGTGAAAGGTAAGGATAATCATGTTATTGATGTACTTAGTTGATACACGCATCTCACTACCTTATTTATTCTATATAATAATTTTAGAACTAAAATATTGTAATTACAATGTTCTGATAAGTTTTACCAAGATGTAAGTGTAAATTTGACTGATGAGCTTGTTAAAAAGATTATTTTGACTTTTACATTGATTATAATGGTTTAATCATATATAAAAATAGAATTTATTTACCTAATTCTACTGACTTAAGGAATATTTTAATGAAAGAGGTGCATGCAACACCTCATTTACTCATCCAGGTGTCATGAAGATGACTCACAAACTGAAAAGGCTATACTATTGGCCTAGAATGAAACATGAAGTTGTTGACTTTATGTCAAGATTTTTTGAATGTACATGTATGGAAGTTTAACATTTCCATCTAGGAAATGCTTTTTACCCTCATGAATTACCATGAGGCTAGTGGGCTATGATTATTTACATTTCATAGATAGTTTCCAAAAATATAAAATCAAACATGATACTATTCTATTTGTGAATGATAAAATTACCAAAGTTGGTCATTTTATTGGTATAAATTTAACTGATGATGTGTTTGCATTTTATTCATAATCCATGAAATAAATAATATGATAGTGGTATACCTGAAGTTATTATTTTATATAGAGATAAAAAAAAAATTAGTTTGAGGTTTTGTAAAACTTTGACAACCAATTTTGGTAAAAGGTTGAGTTCTGGTTCACCTTATCACCAAGAAATGAATGGTCAGACAAAAATATTAAATTGGATTGTGAAATACATGTTAATAATATATATGATGGATCAATAAGGTAAATGGAAAGATTATTTACACTTGGTTGAATTTAATTATAAAAATATGTACCACTCAATGATCCTTTCTAAGCCTTGTATGGATGAAAGTGTAGAACTCCACTTTCCTATGAAAGTTTATAAAATAGGAGTCTTTTTGGTCTTGATGTTTTGAAAGAGTATGATAGGTAAATGGAAACTATAAGGAAAAATTTAAAGTCTACCTATGATAAGTGGAAGAGTTATGTTGATTTAAAAAGGACACCACATGAATTCCAAGTGGGAGATATGGTCTTTCTGTGTGGTAAACTACAAAAAATCAATTAATTTTGTAAATTATTCCAAATTAGCTCTTCATTTTATAGGACCCTTTGAAATTTTGAATAAAATTAGTCATTTTTCCTACTATTTAGCCATTTCTCCTTCTTTATCTCAGATTCACAATGTGTTTCATGTTTATTTATAGATAAATTATATTCCTAATCCATCTTATGTTTTATATTGGACTCATTTTTAGGTTTTGGAAGAGTAAAAGATGCAATTGAATCCAGTAAAGATCCTAGACCATCACAATGTTAAATTGAGAAATCATGATATTTCCCAAGTGTTGGTTCAATGGGATCATTTATCATAAAGAAGTTTTACTTAAGAATATGAGAGTCTTTTCAAGAAAAATTATCCTTGGTTATTTTGATCACTGGGATGGATATTTTTTAAGTGGGGTAGGATGTCATGACCCTATTTGACTTACATTTATTGATATCGATAGTTTTGAACTATTCGAGACAAATTTTATTTATTTGATTTTTGTGTTATAATTATGTGATCTACATTGATACATATTATTATTGAGATAGTTATTGATAGATTTTTATTAAAACATTAGATATTTATGCTTAATATGTACTGATTTACTATTCAATTCAGATGTGTTATTTAAATGTTATTATTGCATTTATTATATTTAGATGTACATATATTGTTAATGGTCCAATTATTAACAATAAGTATAGGTACTTGAGTTAGATTATCTTCAGACCTGAATAGTGAAGAAACATGGAGAAATAACATAGATGAACTGAAACATTGAATTCTATTTTAATAACTAAACTTGATCATATTATTGATTAAGCCGTTTTGTTTACATGATTTAATTATTAAGTGTTATCATTTTATGTTCAATTTCATTATTTATTATTTTTAATTAGCTTCAATGTTTATACAAACATTACTTTACTTGATGCTATTGATTGTGGGACTTGTTAGGTTGTTAAGTTGTGAATATTGATTACTTGGTGATGTCATCATTTTAGTGTTTTTAGTTTAGTATGTTTATATTGAATTAATGAATATCAAATTTGATAGGGTATTCAATCATGTATTAATCTTGTGTTCAAAATCATTTTTTTACTGAATCTTTATTACTTTTATTGGATCTTCTTAATGTTGTTGAAATTAAATATTATTATCAATCTATGTTCATTTTAAGAATTTTTAAGATGTGTTATATCTAATCTAATATTTAAATGTTTATGCATTAACATATAGACATTAAAGGACTTAATTATGATGTTTGTTTGTTTGTAATTTATTATTGTTATGGCCAAGTTTGGCTTGGACATGTGCTTAGGTTATTATGATGGCACTACCCACCTTCGGGCATTGGTAATTAGTTTGATTTTTTTCTTTTTAAGCCATATGAATTTAGATTTGTGGTATTGGTTTGAGTTACTATGAAATGGGTTAAGACTTTTCCATTGGGTTTATGTTTTATTGTATTTATTTTAGGCTTGGTTATTTGAAGAGATTTACACCATGGGGAGACTCTATAAAGAATTTTTGCATGGAAGCCAAGGTGAATGAAATAAATCTCTTACGTGAAGCTTTTAGAGAATATTGAACTTTAGTTAAGTCATTAATCTTCTTGACCATGCAAGATTTAGTATAGTTAACCGGGGTTCATTTTATCTTATATTATTCTACTGGTAATGTTCAAATCATATGTTGATTTTGGATGTTGGTTTTTGCATATAAATTTGGGAGCTTGGAAGAGAATAAAAACTTATTTCATGGTCAACTTATAGTTTCCAGCTTAGTGGTATTTTAAAATTATGTGTTTGCATTTTATAATGGTTTTCAATGTTGAACTACCTTATGGTCTTGTCCATAAGCATTGACATTAGATTCTACATGTACTTCTATGTTTATTATTAAAACCCTAACTAGGGTTGATGGATTTTTTTTGTGGTGTTCTTGCATGGAGGCCATATAAGGATCAGCCATGGATTATATATATAGTTAATAATTTGCATTTTAATTGTGTATTGTATGGATGTATTTAATGTATATTCTATATGTATATGTTGATATTTATACATATGTTGTTTATGAGATTGATGGGGGTTTCTTAGCATTTGTATGACATTCAAATTATCTATTTCAATGTATTAATGTGATTGCATTATGTTTAAATTAATTATGGTTATACATATATAAATCCCTAACTAGGTTCTATAGTTGGGTTATATTGATTGTGTAATGTCTAAAATTCATTTTATTTTTGTAAAAACCATAACTGGGTTTTAATCAAGTCTTGGAAATGTTATGTTTATTATAAATTATATTGTGTGTTTTGATCCTATGGCCATAAACATGGGGGAATTGACATTTTGACCTTTCATTGGGTTAAAAATTAACACTAGTGTTTTGTGGTAAAATAATTTATTATTATTATTTATTAAGTTTAGATTTTATGTTATGTTTTGGTCATTATTAAGTTGAATTTGTTTATCAAATCCTATCAGGATTATTGGTATGATTTAGTTAATGAAACTTGAGTTATATAAATTTATTATTTTTTGAGTTGTGGCTAAAAATAATGATCAGCTGATATTTTATTTTTTATGATTATGTTATATCATTACAGTTGATATGGAATCTTTTTCTATTTTTTGGTAAAGTCTATTTCAATAAAAATTTAACCCATAGCTTTACGTGGGTTTTAAATTTACTATCTTTAGTTGGTTGGAACAACTGTCTTCTTTTTATGGGTTTTTATTTTGACTCATTAATATTTATTAAATTAGTATGTGAGGATGACTGTGTAATAAATGTATGACATAAATATTTATAGGCTATATCACATTCTATGAATAGAATATAGATCATAAATCGATAAGCTTAGTAAAATAAGTTGCATTCATAATCATGTACCAAGTTAATGTAACTTGGTGAGGTGGATTCATGTGATTCATTTCCTATACATTGTTAATTTATTTGTCTATTGTCAATGTTAGTTCATTTTGTTATCCTTTCTCCACTATTTATCTGCTGCTTTGATATGTATCCAACTGATGGTTGGGGTGGTCTAGGTCCAATTATAGTTGGGCTCATTAGGACTGGTAATGAAGTTTTATCTTCATTATTTTACCTATGAGACATTTTAATACATTTCTTATTTATCTCTAGTTGTGATATTTGTTTGTAGATGAACTAAATTATTTATGTAATCTATTTTATTCGTTACAGTTGTAATTCGTTATACTGTTATTTGATATAAGCAATGTTATGTTTATCATATAATTTTGGTTTATGATTATGATTATAATTGATCATTTGATTGTCCATGTATTTTTTGTATTATTATTTAAATATGAAATTATATTGGCTCATTAAGACATTTGATAGATGAACACAGTTACGTGAGTTCATAATTTACTTTTAGTTAGTCTCTTATTTTGGAATAAGTAGATTTATCATAAGGTTTAAAAACCTATATCATTATAGTTTATATTTATTTTTGGTTATTATTTGAATTATAACATGAAAATTTATTAATGGATTTATTTATATTTCTTCACTATTTAGTTCATGGTATTGAACTGACTAGTTGTTTGAGAATATAAATATCTATCTTGGAACCTAATTGTCATTGTTATTTGTGATTTCTATAAAGCAAATGTGATATAATTTTAAATTTATGTTAGTTTCTATGATTTAATCTCAAAAATAAATTAATAATTTAATATAATTTGTATACTTATTATGGAACTGACATTAGGATTATAAAAGGTAAGTGATGATATTCATTAAACAAGCCAAATTGTGTTGAACATAATAAGAAATTATTATGAGATGATTTCTAAGTTATGTTTTTAAGGAATTTTTAAATTACCTTAATCTATCCAAAACTTCGTTGATAGTTGATCTAATCAATGAGAGTTAATTGAGTCATCATTGGAAGACCTTAAGACAATAACTTATATGGATTAATATAATTAAATCCTTGTGTTTATAATTTGGTGAATTAAAGAGATTATAATCATCGTAACACTTATGCATGAGTTGTAATTAATTTTATAATTTATTATTAGGATTAAAATTGTATAATTACATAAGTAATTAAAATTACATAAATCTTCTAAATTTTATTAGAAGGTAAACAATTCATTTGGAAATTAATAAAGCACCATTGTAGTGCAAGGGACTATTATGGGCAGTTCCTTGTAACTCCTTGGAACTAAATTAAAATAATATTATACGAATATTATGCATATGTTGTAAGTTAATTGGAGATAATATACTTCATGGGAGGTTTAAATAAGTAAATGATTATTCCTAATTAGGGCATATTATGATAGAGGATCGAATGTTCCATGTTTAGAATTGGCCATTGCAATATTTAAAAAGTTGTTTTTATATCATAAAGGAAGTAAATGGAATTATATTATTAAATTATAATAAAAAATATAATTTTAAACCTTAGAAAAAATAAGTTCTAATCTTAAGTTAATAAATAAATATATGATTAGGCTAAGATTATAAACCTCAGATAAAAGGTTTAATTCTTTAAGAATAAGATTAAAAGCAAAACCTAATATAAGTGCTTTAGTCCATGGAAATATTAATAGGTATTGAGTCCTTTGAAATTATGTGTCACTCGTAATGGTAATAATGGTAAATGTAATTCTAAGCTTAACATAATGTAAGATCCTTAGGCATGTTTTGTCTTGTGCTTATACCTTTCTTATAACTTTGTAAGATGTTCCCAAATAGAACATAAGTATGGTTATTAAAAATTCCCATGAGGCTTGTACACTTCTTGAAGCAACTCATGATAATCCTCGTGACTCTATTTTCTTGTGAAGTCAAAATATGCTCCAATGCTTTACATTGCTTTTGATAATAGTCCTTTTAAATTAATATTTATCAGTCACTTGTGAATTGGTAGATCTTTCTTAAGAAAGCTTAGTATGATGATTATTCTATTGAATATATCCTCAATTTTACACTATTGAACTTTGTTGAATTTCCCAATGAGGTATTGGTTGTACTATAGCTTGTGCAAGTAATCAGGTAAGGGCATAAGTTAGTAACAACTTAGCTAGGAAGGCCACAATAAATTATGTAGATAGAGGTAAATTTGTATTCACATACTAACCCACTTATATCTAAATAATAAGTGGTTAAAATTCTTCCTAGTTAATTATCTAATGATTCATGTAATTGGTCTAGTACTTGTGTTGGCTATAACACAATTATGGATCTCATTACATGTTTTCATTCTAAACTTTGGTTGAAACCATAATCTACAATTTTTATTTTCATATATATATATATATATATATATATATATATATCTGTATATATATATATATATATTTGTATATATATATATATATATATATATATATATATATATATATATATATGTATGTATATATATATGTATATATGTATATATGTATATATGTATATATATATATATATGTATATATATATATATGTATATATGTATATATATATATATATATATATGTATATATATATGTATGTATATATATATATATACATATATATATATATATATATATATATATATATATATATATATATATATATATATATATATATATATATAAAGTAAATTGTGGTTGTGACAAAAGGACAATAAAGTGATAATAATTAATATACTTATGTGGTATGATAATTTTCAAAGCCACTTTTGAACTTAATTATCTCTTAGATATGTTTGTGATTTATGATTATGGAAATTATTGTTGTGGGTTAAATAAATGAATTAATTAATCAATAACCTAGTCTATTTTATATATCACACTTGATTTTATGATGGTTGTTGATTAGTAACAAAAATGAGAAATTAATTATAATAAAATTAATTGATTAAAAAGATTACTACGTTTTACGTTGGTTTTTATGGAATTTTTTTTGGGGCATGACAATAACAATTACAAAACTAAATTATTTTTTGATGGAAACATCCTTGTCACATATAAAAAAAAGTTCAATAAGAAAAATATAATGGAAAAATTATGATTTGTCATAGATGTTAAATTTAGAATGAAAATAACACTGAATATAGCATATCCATTGATCAAAATCCATGAACATAACCTTTTTTTTAATGGAATGTATCATAAGAAATTATTGTTCCAAAACTTGATTACAATAATGGTTATTCCAATTTCAAACTATCATTCAATATAGTATAAATTAAATTAATTTAAACTAATAGAATTAAACTAATGAATATGAAATTATAGAATATATGGATTTGATAGTGGAATACAGTATGATATAGAATTTTATAAAATAAAAAGTTTGATTAAAATTACAAATAACACTAAGGATATGTAATACTCACTAAAACATATTTTTATGCTGATTGTGTAGGTTGTTTGTGACTAGAAAGTGATTGAATTGACTAGCCAACTATGTCATGTCTAAAATTAAGAGTTCAAATTGTGATTGTAAAAGTTCATAAAAGGAGGATAATGGTGTAGTGTGATCTTGTTTGTTGACTATTGTCACCTCTTAGTTATAGTTGTGATTGATTTCTAAATCAAGATCTATGTGAGATATGTGAAAGGGTTGACTAATTAATTTTGTGTTTTGAGTTGATACATGTAATATATCTAAGACATAAACCTACATTCATGCATAATAATCACAATAGATATTAAATTCAAAAGGGTAAATAGTTAAACTACCCTGAGAAAACCTTGTGTAATCAGAGTGTTGTTCCTCTCAATTCTAGACCTTTCTTAATACCAAAAGGCTCACATACACTCTCTATGTGCCAAATTTATTATCACTTGGTTTGACCAATGTTATTTTTAATTCCATATAATTTATCTCATACTTATAATGTTATAAACCTACTTATCTTCTATCTCTAAAATTTATGGACATGTACATATTTTACAACTACCTAGAAACTTGTGTCCTAGTTAGATGCCTACATCGACACAAGTGTCCCATTGATAACATAATTTTCCATTACCCCAAAGTTAAAATTTATAAATAAAATTTATTCCTATGATTTTCCTAAGATATTTAATTCTAGATATTATCTAAAGGTTTTTTATAGATAAAATATCAGTCCTCATTCACTCCTCACCTAAAAAAGACCTAGTAATCTCACACCTTCTCACAAGTCAATAATGAAAAATAATTCAAATGATCAAACCTTATCTATTCCCTCATATTTACATATCATTCATAAGGAATTCACATTTATAAATCTAAAATATTGAAGGATCATGCTTTTATGTTATAAGCTAGGTCATTATTTTACTTACGTTCCACATATTTCACCCTTATACACATAATCCAACACATTAGCAAATAACTACATCATTTTGAGGCCCTCTTCATATTATTGGATATATAGGAATCACCCATTAATATAGGAATTTTTTGGGTTCGCTCGACACTATGATTCCACCAACCGTTTTTTCCATAACCACTATGCAAATGAAGAATTAGGGTTTAGCTATTTGAAAAAAAAAACCCATGATCTAGATATGAGCACACTAGAGTGAAGGTGATATAGAACCCAAAATTTATAGGTGATCATAACTAGTTTCAATAGGTATTCCATACTGGACACTTGCTTATGAGATAGATAGTAGCATCGACATAAGTGTTCATAGTTATAGAGGGAATTTTTATAAAATATGGCAATTGATCCAAAATCTTTTTACAGTATACTTCCTTCATGTTCTAGATCTATATCTTTGTTAGCATCAAAACAAGATAAGTATCTTGTTTCATTAACATTTCAAGTTATATCATAATTATGCTTTCCATTTTTAACATATCTTAGCATAATAAATTTAGTATATGTTTTATATAAGTTTTTAAATTAATTGGCATGTTATAGATATCTTTATCTCTTGTGCTTATTAATTTATATGTTCTTAACCCTAACCCCATAATATCATTATTCAAACATAGGGTTTGAAATTTGGTTAACCTAACTTATACAAATGCAAAATATTCAAGGGTGTTATTTCCTAGGGTTTCTTATTTTATTATTGATTTATCTCTTTTCTTGTTTTTCAAAAAATAAACTAATAAAATACTCCACTTAAAAATTTAACAAACCAAGGGGTGATTTTGAAATATAATAAATATATAATTGTCAAGTTATATCCCTTGACAACCAAAGATATAAAACAACACCAATTGAAGATAAATAGGCATATATGATGCCTAAAATTACAAAACCTATTCAAGCTAATTCTAGCTAACATCCCAAGCATACTATTAACCAATGGTTCATATGGGATTACTTAGTCTATTTTATTATTCACCAATAAGTTAATTCATATAATCATGCCATCCATACACCTTCTACCATCAAAAAGGATGCATATGAGTAAGATTCTCCTTCATAGGATCAACAAAAGTTATGAAAAATAAATAATGAAATTATGTTTATTTAAAAATTTATTACAAGGGGGATATTACTTCTAATAAATTAATTCAACCCCCCATAATTCCAAAATTTCAAAATAATATCCCCCTTATCAAGGGTGATTATTTGTCATTGATTTTTATTGAAAGGTTAACCAAGATATCATGGCATCTTTACCAAGTAACATTAATGAACTAAGAATATATAAGCATTATAAAAAAAATGTTATAAATACCTTTAATTTTTTAAACTCCCCATATGACATATAAAAGGTATGACAATTTAGATATCCATTATCATTACCAAAGTATCCTAAACTCATTGATTTGAAATTGGTACTTTTTATCCATGAGAATGATGATATTTATATGCCTAGATTAAAGAGAGGTGGTGGATTAGAATCAAACATAAAATATATGAAAATTTCCATAATTAAAATAGAGTATACTATTTATATTATTAATGTAATTCATAATCTTCAAAAATAGGTTTATGATGCAGGATTATTGCTACAATATTGAAATTTTTGTTTATTTTTTTACATTTTTTAGTTGATTAGGTTGTTTTGTGGGTCATTTAGATTAATTAGATTTTTTGAAAGGTATTAGAGGTCATATAACATGCTTTTAAATAATTTCCAAGTGTTTAGGTTATCTTAGGTAGGCTAGAATTTGAATTTGACACTTTCTTACCAAAATTCAAATTTAAATTTTTGAATAACTATGTTTGGTTTTGGAAACTTTTAGTAAAATTACAGTGTTTTTCATGAATGGATATAGTTATTTTATATGTTTAGAGAGTATACATGAGTTTTATAATGTTTTTGTCATCTTGTGTCTCACCTTTTACAATTTTAGTCAATAATCTTAGTAAACCAATACATGGCAAGGTTATGCAAGACCTATGTTGGGAAGGTCTTGAGCAGTTAGAGGTTTTGTATGAATATATAATTCATTTTAAAAGATATATTTCATTGATTATTTAATAAAATAAGAATATTTTTAAGGATCCAAGAATGTAGAGAGAAGGAGATAGTTAATAAACAATAAGACTATATTAAATATTTTATGTATTCACATAGGTGGATGCCTCTTCAATGTACACTCCAAGTTTTTAATGTCTTTTATAGTTTAAAGTAACTATTAATAATATTTTTTATGTTGTTTTGATTCATTATTTAAAACTTAATTATCAATCTCCGTGACATTTGATAGGATCGAGATCAAACATTAGTTTGGATAATTTTGTGTTATTTTATGTGTTATTACAATAGGCTAGGTTTGAAATGATAAAATTTACATTTAAGTTGGATTAATTTTCCATAGGAAGATAGTGAAAAGGGTTATGCAATGATTAAAAAGTTTTTAAAAGACTGAAAACACCTGATAATATTGAATCTTGTTCAAAGTTCATAAATCTATCCAAATAAGCCTAAATAGGTCTCTCAAAAATACATTCTATAGGTCATATTTGTCAACATTTTATAATTTTTTAATTGGTAGGGTTGATTTATCATTTCCTAAGTCTTTATAAATTTGGCACAGACTTTAACCAGTTCAAATAAAATCCTTAAAACATCCATTGATCTTGAAATTGATCTTTTTCTCTCTCCCATATTGTGCAAAGAAACTAGTTGTAATCACCTAAAAGTGGTTATTGGATTCTAAGAGTATATCTTGAGTTGACATATCCATAGGCTAGCCATATAACTATTATATAGCCTTAGAATTTATTTTCCAACAATTTATTAGACCTAAATCACATACATATCAAGAATACATAGTCCCAAAACTATCATCCCTAACTCCAATCTAAATTGCTTAGTAGTGTGTAGAAAGGATACTAGTGCCACATTTTGGACACTACACCCACATGGTGCTAGTGTCCCCAACTAGGCACTATTGTCCTTAGACCCAAATCATCCTAGTGGATAATTTTTCAAATGTGTGCCCCTATTATTTTCTTAAGATCATTTTTTATCCACATAAGAAATATAACCCTATAATATAAGTCTAATCCACCTCTATTCACAAAATGCATAACAGGTGAAAAAACTATTCAAATCAAAGACAAATTTATGCAAATTCAAATTACTATATCCCTATTTATCCTTACTTTATACATAATAAAATCTAAAATATCCCTAAGTATACTTTTTAATAATTCCTAATCTCAAGCAAATTCAAAGCATCTAAGGACGCTCTCATTCTAGAATTGTTTTCAACATACATCAATCACTAGGTGGAAGAAATGCATCAAAATTGATCCCTCTTTGGACTATTTGTATATAGGAAAATATCTACATAGTGGGGTGTATAGGATGTAAATTCCATCCTAAAAACACACACTCAATTATTGCTCATATCATACTTGTAAAGAGAACTAGGGTTTGTATAAGAAATCAGCTTTTCCATATACAATACACAGCTATAGGTTTTGGTCATGAAGGTATAGAACATACAAACATAAGTGTAGGTACTCACTCAAAATATAAATAATCCTATAAATAGGACATTATAACCACATTGAGGACACTACATATATATGGAACTAATTTCTAAACTAGGTGCTACTATCCAGTAAATATGAGAATATCAAATCCTATTGATGACACCATTTACTACATAGATCTCAAAAATTAAAACCTAGATCATCTACGACAATTCATTTTTTGCTAAGTCTCTATTTATCCTTATTGGTTTCTATTTATAGAAAGTCAAACAAATTCAAATCATAAATAATTAGTAGCTTGATTATTGTAATTTATTTAATTGATTTAGGCATCTCAACCCTTTAACCAAACATAGGTAATTACACTTGTAAAAGCCTAAAAGGTTAAATCATTTGGTGAACCTCTACTTACTTCAAACATTGCATAAAACCCTAGCTTGAATTAGTTCTTATTTTTGTTTAATAAATTTAATTCTACATATTTATAATTTTCTAATTTTATTTAGACAATCTAGCTAATTAAAATCAAAATTTTCATGAAGGTTTCAACTTATTTTACATTTAATTTAAATTTTTGTAAAGAAAACCTAGATCTAAAACCCTAACCCTAGATGATCTTAAGGTTTGTAAATTTTTTAATCCTATTTTCATTAGATTCTATTAATATTTCAAAATTCATATATTTTATTATATTATCTCTATTTAAAATTGTTTTCTATATACCATCTAATAAATCTATCTCTTCCCTTAAAAAGAAGTGTCAGACTAGTTAGTAATCCTATAAACCATATTCATGTTCTAGTTATCCAAACCTATATTAAGGGAAAGGAACCTATTAAAACTCTAGATATTAATCCTTCACATCTTAATTATGCTAAATTTAATGGCAATGCATATACAGATTAATAATATAACCAAGAATAATATTAGGTCCATGTTGAGGATCAAGACACAATACCTCCACTTAATGATAATGTTATAGTTGTGAACAAAGATGAGGTATTAAAATGCTTCAAAGATAGAATTTAAGAACAACACCATGATCATGCATAGATTTTTTAGGCCATATTAGAAATCAAGAATAATAAAAATAATGGTTATTCTGCAACCCCTCCAGTTAATGATGTTGTTACACCTTTAGTGGGGCCCACTAAACCAACTTAGATAGCACAACCCAAGATTATTATTTGACCATCAATGACAAATAAACCACTTATAACAATTTATTCTCCTCTTGATGTAGAATTCCTTATGCATTAGGTTGTTTCTCTACAATTTAGGCTTTGACATCTTGAGTAGGGAGCAATTAATCTTTCACATGACTTAGATTCCAACATTATATTGCATACACTATTGGCACATCACATCATAGAAACTCTTGCCATCAAGTTTCATAGCACCAAAGCTCACATTATATGATGGAAATGGTGACCCAAAACATCACCTTAGATAATTTAACATAGCATGCTTGTAATATGTCTCTAATGATTTCCTTCCTATGAAGCACTTTTCACACAGTCTCAAAGATTATGCCATACAATGGTTCTATGATTTACCTAACCAATCTATTAAAACATTCAATCCTTTATCATATATATTCCTAGCATGCTTCTCTATAAACATTAGTGATAATATATCATATTCACAAGTGGAATAAATAAATTAAAATTCAAATGAGCCCATAAATGATTGTCTTATGATACAAGACAATCTTAAACAAATGTATTATCCCCATGGAAGATTGATAACTTAAAGATATATTCAAACAAAGTTTATTAACAAAACTTCATGAATAAATATTATTCAATATGTTTACCACATTTATGGATATGTGTTACATAGTCAAGGAAGGAGATGTTAAGCTCTTATCAATGGGAAAACTTAAATACACAACTGGATCATATTAAATTATCAAGAGTAAAAACAAACCTCCATATAAGGTCAAGGCCATAGAAAACATAATATATCAAAATGCCATGGTCAAAATAGCTTCAGATCCTTCTCTTAAGATGGTTTTATTATCTCCTCGGCATAAAGTCTTCACTAATTTACTAGATTCTTTAGTACAAGTTCTATAACAACTTTTGGAATGTAATGTCATATCTCTCCCTCCCATTAAAGAGGTTGATACAACATGGCCTCTTCCAAATAGTTATGATTTAAATAAATTATATGAGTATCATGGGGAAATAGAAAACATGATAAATATATTCATTATCTTGAGTCACATGATACAATAATTCATTGAGGGTAACATTATTAATGTGGGAACACACACAAAGGAACCAAAACAACAAAGAGAGGCAAAGACACTTAAGATATTTTTATATCCTTTCCCAAAGCATACATATAATGAGATAGGAGGCACATTAGGTGTTCATTACAAATACCAAGATCATCCACCACCACCATATTATCACATAATTATAGAGGAGACACATACCCTATATAATAATTTTGGAATGTATCACACTACACTACCACCTAGACCACTTATCACATTTTCATAGTAGGAGATTGTGGATGACAAAGATTTACATGTTCTCTTCATATGAGTATATATAAACCATAATACATTTAAAAGTGTCATGGTTGACAATGGGTCAAGAATAAGCATGTGTACCATAACACTCATAAAACACTTGGGATGCAAAAAGTGGGATATTATTTATATATATATATATATATATATATATATATATATATATATTCATTATTGGTTTTAGTGGCCACATTAAGAGCTCCATTAGGGAGATAGTTCTTCCATTATAGGTTAGAATAGTATAGATATCCACTAAGTTTCTAAAACTACCTAGTGCAAATGTATTCAACATATTATTGGGAAATCCATGATTGAAAAAGATTTGATACTTAATATCTATATTACATTGATGAATCAAGTATATACATGCTAACTACGTGGTTAATATTGAGGGTATCCCATAAGATTATCCTCTCCCCATCCCACAGGTAGTTCCAACGTAGATTCTAGTCACACTTATAACACCAACACCATCTATAGTTCTAATACCATTACCTTATATTACATGGCTATCTATTATAATATATAGTAAAACTATTATTTATACATCATAGTGTTAAATAGGGTCATCAAAATAGGCCAAGTCTACTTGTATATTATATACACACACATATACTCTCCCTTAGAGACCATTATTAGAGACACCATTGTATCAGAGATATGTCATGGATTCTAAAATTCCTTGATCTACATAGTTTATAGTAATATTAGTTATATTTGGTTATATGAGTTCTCATCATAAGTCACCTACATCACCTATATCTTTTATGTCTACTAGATGGGTCCTCAAGACCCCTATAGTTCACAAGGCATAAAATTTAGTGCCACAACATCATAGCATCACTACTCAATTATATTTAATCTTAGATTATACAACACATCAGATATTGGGCTCATAGTTTCCTTTTCACACTACACATGATCATATATCCACTCTTCAACACAAGTCATGGTGATGGTGAGTTTCACATGAGACTCATTGGTTATTAGGGTTTGTACCCTTGTACACACTTCCTTCTCTCTCTTCCCCTTATACATAGTTTATTTTCATATACTTGTACACAGATCATAATTAAAAAATACAAAAATAATATAATATGTAAAAATACAAAAACATTCAAATGTTTAAAAATACCAAGTTTCAGAGATTGTATGAATTTCTTTGTTTACATTTTTACTACTTTCCAAATATTTCATATTGTTATCTATCCTAATATTGTTTATTTTATCATACACATAGGCTTCACTTATTCTTGTTGAGTTCTTGAATATTATAGATAGGAATCTGGTCCAAGATACTAATATAGACCAGTTATGATCTACCAATAGGGGAATCTACACCAATCTAAGTTTATACATTACCACATTTGCCCACATTGGAGACATATCCTATACAGTTTCTATAACCATGTTTTATCTTTTTCATATTACACATTCTAGTTGTGCATTTATTTATCTTGATGTTGATCATTACTATTCATCACTCATATAGTGTTTTGATTATCACTATTTAGCTTCAGTATATATGCACCCTAACATCTTCATTATTTTGTATTAAATAGTTATACATGCTTTCATTTGTAATTTCCAAATTAGACTTGATTGTGTTTCCTATGCTTCTTCCATCCTCAAGGGTATTTATATATGTCACTATTCCTTGGATTCTATGCTAATTCTCTATTTATATGCCTCTAGCCATGTGCCCATGTCCCTTGTGAGTTCTCTTTCATGCTTATATATGCGGACATTTGAACATGTCCTTGTTTATGGCTCTATGCCAAATTTATTTTTTCTTACATATGTGGAAATTTGAACATGTTCTTATAAGTATTCATTCTCATATTTAGTGACATGTTCCCATATCCCATATATTATGTCCCCTTGGCCTAAATTTTTACGTGAATCATGTGTTTGTATGTTTACATATTTATATGCTTGTACACAATGACACTGTATTTTCTTGTTACACACAAACACCAATTTTCAATGTCATGTGGGACCTCATGCATCTACCCTTCTTACTTGGGATCCTTGATGGACATCATACCATACCCCACAAGGTAGTTACTTATATTTTAATACTAATATAATTTTCTCACATTTATCTTGACACCATTTTATAATGTTAGATTACAACATACATCTAATGTTTCCTACTTATGCTTAGACACATTTACATTCTGAGGTTATGTTTTACATTATAATGGAATATCATGCACATGCTTGACTAATTTTTTTTGTAGAGTTACTTATTTAGAGGGTATTTATTTGACATATTTCAAAAATACCCTCAAAAGAGGGGGAATTTATATGGGTTATCATAGATATCAGGCTCCTACATTACTTTTCATAGATACATTTCAGCACATAGGTTCATTTTTAGATATTACAATAAGGGTAGACACAAAATAGAATATAGACTCATTATTCAATTTAAACCATACAAAATTCAAACTAGGTAGTCATTAGCACCTAAATTAGGACACTATTACCATAGGGTACTACTATCCACTATAAGGCACTATTGTCTAGTAGCCCCAAATTGAGGATAGTACATATCATTTAGACCAAAATGTGATGTACATTAAATATTTGTATAGATATAGTCATAGGTTTGATAGTTAGGTTTAAATTTATCTCATATTTAGTCATTATAATTCAAATTCATACACTTTACTTATATTTTGGAGAATCATGTGTGGAATGATCACTCATACATTTAGTTTAGTTACATATATTCAACTATTGCATACTTGATTTTGATTCAATATACTTAGATACTGTATTAGGGGTATGTGTATGGTACATAGTTTCATACTCAACCTTAGACAAGTTGATTATAAGGAATGGAAAACTCCATGGTATTATCTATGTTTTATACACTTTATATCACATTTCAGGTTATCAATAGATTCATGCCTTACTCCATTTGCAGTGGTTTCTATTCCTAATTGGCCTAAATCTGCCAAATATACCTAAGTGGTGACAAAGCTAAATACATAGCTAGATTACTTAGATACTTTTAAAACTTTGTGTAGTATAATTATAGATTCATCTACTTTACATAGGGGTAAACCCTACTTGAGTTCTTGAGCCACCTATATTAGATTGTTCAACACACTTACAGTCTCATCCAATTTATTCATAGAGATCAAGATCCACTAACTAGGGGTGGGTAATGATAGAGTCAAAACCATATTGAATTTTTGATCCACCCATATGAGGATTGAGCAATCCATTATATTTTTTCAATTTATTTAATGATATGATCACTAATCACATTCACACACAAAGGTTGTCATTAGGTTCATGCATTGGTTCACATACCCATTAAGGTGTATTGGTTCCATTCCTCTTTATTTACTTAGTTATTTCATATTATAATAGTATTTTTCTTCTATTTTTATCTTAAGGAAGGACTAAGTTTTTCATGTTTCATTATAGGACATTGCTTTTGATCATGTTTCACATACGTAGACCCAGATTTACTTACCAAAACTTAACTACGTAGGTTTCACTTCAAAGGTAAGTCTAAGTATGATTATTTTTCATTTATACTAGTCATTTGAGTTTTCTACATTACTATCATAAATGAGGGGAAAACATAATCACCTAAAAGTGGTAATTATATGCTAAGAGTGTCACTTGAATCAACCTATCCCTAGGCTATCTATAGATCTATTATATAACCTTATATTTACATTTTTAGTCATTCAAATAACCTCAATCACCTACATCTATTCATGACATCACCCAAAAACTATCATCCCTAACTTCAATCCAAATTGCTTAGCAGTATGTAGAAAGGAAATTAGCACCTTCTTTGGGACACTACAACCACATGTCACTAGTGCCCATAATTGGGTGTTACTATCCTTAGCCCCAATTCTTTCTAATGGATATTTTTTCAAAATTTCTCCCCTCTTAAGGTTATACTAATCTCATTTTCTTATCCAAACAAACAATAGAACCCTATAAATACAAGTCTAATCCACCTCTATTGACTAAATGGAAAATAGATGAAAATCTTATTCAAATTAAAGATAATGTAAAAAATTAAGGTAATATATCCCTATTCTACCATATACAACAGACCTAAGTCCAATTTTAAATCATTCCAAATATCAAGCACATTCAATTCATCCAAGGCCACTCATTCTAGCATTCACTTCCATATACATCAAACACTAGATGGGAGAACTACATCAAAATTGATCCCTATTCAAAGTATTGGTATGTAGGTAACTCTCTACATAGTAGGGTGTTCAGTATGTTTATACCATAATACTAACACATAGATAATTATTGATCATATCATTCTTGTACAAAAAACTAGAGTTTGTGTAGGAAATTAGGTTTTCCAGGTATAATACATGGCTATAGGTTTTATCGACACAGGCACAGATACTCCTTTAAAATGAAAATTATCCTAAAAAGAGGAAATTAGAACCAAATTTAGGACACTACACACATATGACATTATTTTCCAATTAATATATCAATATTATAATCATGTTGATGGCATAGACTACTACTAAGATCTCAAAATTCAGAACCTAGCTCATTCACAATAGTTAGTTTTTAGCTAAGTATCTATTTATCCATATTTTTTGTTATTTATATAAATTAAAACAAAGTTAAAATCATAATAAATTATTATCTTAATTATTTTAATTTATTTAACCTATTTAGGCATCTTAAACCTTTAACCATTACATTTGGAAAACCTTAGAAGGTTAAATCACTAGTGTAGAGTTGAGAGTATTTCCTAGTTTCATATGTAGATGTTGAACCAAACCTTAAAATTTGACATGTGTGATGGGTTTTATATTCTAAACCTGAATCAAACATTATTTTTTCACTTTATCATATGTGGATCTTGTTGAATATTTTGACCACAAGTCAAAATAGGTTAACCCCCTATAGTCCAAAACTTGGTATAAGGGTCTATTAGAATGTCATAGGTTGTGTCACCATTTATTTATTGTCATTTAATATGTTTATAGCCTTGGTCATACTTCAATTTAGTCATTGTGTCATTTTATGTCCTTTAGGGGTCATATATGGGTCATAAATGAAGGTGGTATAATTTTACAACATTTTCAAGTGTTATAAACTCCTTCTCAACATCCCTCATGTCAATATCTATCATAAATTTTAGTTTCTAACTGAAAAAATTATAAGTGTTAACTAAAATCAATAAAAATAATGAAAAGAAGGTGGTTTTTGCAATTGTACAACCTATATATGAGAATGGAAAGTGGAAAAATATTATGGAGTGACCCTTCATCTTCCATGGATCCATTTCCATGCTTGATCTACTTTTTATGTGACAAAAGTGGGCCAAAAATATTTCTCTTCTCCATCAATCCACTATGCATACAAAACTGATCAATAGGTATTGGATGGTAAAGAAAATAACAGGAATTTTAGGTCAAATGCTCTTGGTTTTAGATATTTAACTTTTTCTAATTCACATTCATGGTATGATTTTAAGGATTATATTCTTATGCTTTATGAACCATCCTTTAGAAGTTGACTTTATCATTTTACTTGTTAATCTAAACACCTTATAGGTTTTTCTTCTTTATGATCTTATCAATATAATCTATTCAGTGATTATTATTTTAGAGAATTTTTAATTTATTACCTCATGTTTGCTATCCATGGTTTCATGTTTGGAAGTCATTTAATGAGTTCAAACCTCTTAGGTTGTAGGTGGAGTATGTTAGTGAGGTTATAGTCAGATTTCAACACTTGAAAAAGGTTTATTTCTCTATAGTGGTTTATAATGAGTTTGAGGTGTTGTGTTTCATGTCTCTAATGTATTTTTTTAACTCCTCTCCTTCCAATATTAGTCTCAAAAGTTAGCACCATGAATTTTTCAATTAATAAAACATAAAACAATCAAGTTTTTTGCATATAACCAATTGAATCATGGTGTGTAAAGTCCTAAGGATGTTTATGGATGTGTGATGAATAATTTAAATATGTTGGAAACCTTGTTAAATAACAATCAAAAAATCAAATATCTCTAAATGGCATACAACAAACTATGGTAGTCAATGCAAACTTCTAACATAGTCATACACCATGAATGAACACCTATAAGTGCCATAGAGAAGAACAATCACATTGGAATCAAGAAATTGTTTAGTTTCAAGAACCTTATGGTTGAAAGTTCTTGTTAGAATAATATGAGAAGGTTGAAGATGAACCATAAGTTCACTCTCCTTTAATAATGTCCATATTCCACTTTCACTACCTTATATGTTGTGTGTGCATCTACAAGCTCCCACAAAGATATGAGAATGTTTCATAGAGGATATTTGACATGATTTGAAACCTTCATGAGGATTTTTGAGTTATATTAAACCATTATAGTCATTAAAGAGTAATTATATTGGTAATCAGAGTTGAGAAACCATATTCAAATTTAAAGAACTAAATTTAGTGGCAAGTTCCTTAAAATCTCCAAAACAAATCCCTAACCACTTTTGGTGTCAACAAATGTTGATGCGATACAATTCTAGATGATTTCAAATACATTGTATCTTCTATCCCTATCATAACGATATAACATTGAAAAAGAGAATGGATGTGTGACTAGAGGAAAATAATGTTTGGAGGCCTCTATTCTTGGAATTTGTTCACTCTAACATTTGTGTCTTCTATAGGATTTGGACTTTCAAATGACTCTACACCCTGAATTTGTAGTAAATAAGAACATATCTATGATTGAGTGGTCCTATTGAGTTGAGAATGACATTTATGTTTGAAAAATAATTAACAAGGTTTGAATTTTAATGTATTATCCTCCAACACCTATAGTTGTGTCATTGCTCATAAAAGCTTACCAATATCCTAATTGTAGGTACTCATAAGTTCATGAAGTGAATCTCAGGGATACTAGGCATGAAAACACAACCTTTAACATTGGGATTTATTTCCAAATATATATAAAGGATAAAAAGGTATGTGTAACTATTTTTATCATGGATATTCACCTATAAGATCATTATTATTCCATCAGTGGCCAACTATTGTTGATTATAGTTTGATAGTGAGGTAGTACATGATAGTTTTGATGTTAACATATCATGAAAAAGATGTGAATAATTACAAATTATTTTCAAAAGGAATTATAGACATTAAGCTCTTAGTTAATAAATAATACAAGGCCTAAACCATGTAGGTATCACCTATAGGCACATCTTTCAAGGCAAGAAAACATAGTCATAGTTGATTGTAATTGGGCATATTAAGGTGAGAGGTGAAAAATGTAATGTTTGATTAGGGTACGATGATGTATTTTTTTTAAAGTAATCCAAATTTACAATGACCATTCCATGTCACTCTCATAACATGGAAATATTGGAAGGAATGATTCTAACAATGCAACATATAGTCACATGTCTAAATCCTACATAGTCAATATTCTCCATAAGTCTGCCTTTAGGGTTTTGAGTAATTATAAGGTATAAGGACATCATAAAACCATAAAATATTGAAAAAATGTCCCAAGGACCTTTTATACCATCATATGGTCTAAGACAATAGGGGAAGTGCCATCTATTTTATCTCAGATAGAGAACACTCCCCAAGGGTACAAATCTATAGGTTTAGAAGAAAGAAGATGAGGATGAGTTAGAAATTTGATGATACCTTTTAGGATAAGGTATAAGGTTGATCAAAACATGGACCAACATGAAATATAATTCATATATTCTTGAAACCCAACATGATGGTCCAAATTAACTAACATGCAGATAGGCCTATTAGGTCTTAATTAGGCTTAATGCTAATAAGGTCCAAATTTCACTTATAATATTAAATGAACATTATAATTAATTATAACATGTTAATATGGAGATATAAGGTGTGTTAAAAATATTTTATTGCAAATTAGGTCACAAGTAAGCCATTTATTAGCTTAAGAAAATCATAGGGTATGCAAAATGTGGAGCAAAGCTCAAGAGGCTAACTTAAGATGATCACACCTACATGGAGAATTAAGATGGGAACATGAGAGGTTGGGAGATGTTGAATTAGGTCTTGAAAAAATAATTTGTTTAATTTTTTCACAAGTTAAATGTCAAACTTTTATGAATAAATTATAAGGGTCAAAAGTACTATAAACCCTCTAAAACCCTTACTAGTGACACAATTGGGAAAATAAATAAGGATAGGAATCCAAGAGGGATATAATGGATTGGTAAATTATTTAAACCTATATAGGACTCTAAAATGATCCTTCCCATCAACTTAAGGTCTACCCTACTTATATGGATAAGGTTTAAATTGGATTTTATTGATAGTTTTGAGTTGTACAAGTATGGAAGAGTTCTAAAAGATGAATGTAACTTTGGGAGATAGGTTGAGACCTGATATAAACTATCATGTCCATTTAATTCATCATAAAATTTGAAAAGTGTCTCTTCAAGTGCCTTCATATCAGCTAGTCCAAACTAGAATAGTAAATAAGTGAGAAGGTGAAAAATCTAAGTGGGAGCCATTTTAAGGACAAATTAATGAATCTAAAAGCATGAGGGATCTTTAAAAATTTTATACACTCCTATATATGGATCAAATTGGAAAATTTAAGATGATCTTAGTGTCAAGTGTGAAGGGTGAGTGGAAGAGGAGTGATTAGTATTACAGGCAATGATAAAGCATGTCCAAAATAATCTTGGTTATTAGGGACAAAACCAATGCATGTTAGGGATTTTTATAACCCCTCCATCTTAGTGAAATCATCTTAGTTGTCCCTATTCTACTTTGGGATGTTCAAGGAAGGAAAAATGATGAAGATAGTTTCTAGACATGTAAATGAAGAGTCCTACACCACATTATAGGAGTTTCATGAAATTGAAGGACATTTATCCTATGATAAATTACATGGTCTATTAAATATTATATTATAATTTAGATGTAACTCCTACTCTAAGCTTGACACATGTTCTTGTCACTCTTGGAGTTCTTTCTCTTCTCTCCTCTCTCAAATTCTATAAGTAGTAGCCATTTCACTTTTGTAAAAATATTACATAATATATGGTGGAGCCCTGCTATTTTTTACATTATTATTTTCCCTTAAATAATAAACTAAAGTATATTTTTGAGTTCGTGAACATTTTATAAGTGTGCAAAGTGGTGTAAAGTGATGTTAAGTGATAATCTTGTATGCTTGCTTTTCTTATCCTTTCATGTTTATGCAAGAATTTATATTCTAATAGGACATATAGAGTGTAAATATTTTGTTAGGCTTCTTTCGAGTTTAAAAATTTTCTTAGAGTGTGAAATGTACCCTCTGGTTCACTTACCTTGTGTTGACTCATTCATATGACGTCTATGTTGAAACACTTATGTTAGAACCCCATAGGACTTGGAACCTGGTTTGTAAGTATTTTTTCATTATGATATAAGTATGATGGTATTTTATAAATCCTTATGGTGTATCACCCACTTATAATAGTTTCATTTCATTCAAAATTCTATCTATTTTCCCACAAGCAACTAGTTATGTAGGTGATAAGCATTTCAAGGTAAATTTAGGGAGCAAGCCCTTAAACCTAGAGGTTTACTTCTACCATAGGTAAACCCACATACCTATAAGTATTTCCATGCTACCCAAATCTAGAGGAGGCTGGAAAACCCTCCTATATGGTGCAATATTTTGTTGCAATAGATCCTATTAGAGCCAAAATATAGTTCTAGGCCTATGAGACCTAATAAGACACCTAATTAATTAAGGGAAGACTTGAGATTTTGTACTTTTAGATATATTTGGAATATAAAACTTTGTATGATGATGTAAGAAATTAACGGGTATCTAAAAAATAATCTCATTTTATTTTAATCCTTGTTTGGTAAAAAAGCACTCTAGAAAACTATCTCTAGAGGGCTATAAGAAGAGGCCTAAAAAGATTAATAACTTGAAAATAGAAAACCTTTCAGTTAGATATGGAATATAAATTTTTTATATTTTTTATAGGATGATACTAGGTATCCAAATATTCATTTTTTTAAATTTTTAACCTTCTATATTTATTTAAAAATTGAAATTAGTGTTTCAATAGGGATAGTAGAGATTGGCTCAAGAAAAATAGAATGTGTTTTGATTGTTTTTGACTAACTTATCTACATCAATTTGTTATAATTTTAGGTTTGACACCTAAGTTATATTTAAATAATGTGTAGACTCTTATATACCAAGAGTGAATTGGTAGTGTGTTGGTCAACTAGCTTACAAAGTGAGTTTTGGTCAAATAGCATGGAAGTTGCAAAGACAAGATGCCACCTAGAAGGAATAAAAATATTATTAAAAATGTATTGGTGTAATTTTAGAAACTAAATATTAGTTTTTATGATATAATTTTAGTATTAGAGGCTATTCGAAGAAGGTGAGTCATAATAAGAGATGACAGTGACATAAAAGCAGAATTCCAAGAGCCAGAAGAGGAAGGTGAATAAGTTAGAGATTCTGGTGAACAAGGTCTAGAAAGAATACTAAATATAGTAATGAAATATGGGTATAAGACTAAAATTTAACTTCCCACATATTCAATAAACATGGATGGAGAATAACTCATTGAATGGATTATAAAACTATACAAATACTTTGACTATGAAAATGTTCCAAAGGAGAACCAGGTGAAGTTTGATCACACAAAGCTAAAATGACATACATCCATTTGGTGGTATTTTATACAAGAATAAATTAAAAAAAAAATTAATATAAATATCAATTTTTTGGATTGGATGGGCTCGAAGTTGAAGGGAAAATTATTGCCAAGTGACTATGAAACAACTCTCTTCAAAAGGTTGTAAATGTTGAAACAATAATGAGTGTGAAGGAATATATCAAGGAGTTATAAAATATATTTATAATATCAAGACATAAATAATAAAAGAAACAAAAAATTTATAGATATATTATATGGTTGATATATAATTTTCAAGATGAACTGAATCTAGTTAGCCCAAAGACTCTTGAATAATGTTATCAGCTTGTATTGAAAGTTGAACCTAAGCTTAATAAAAGACAAACATATTAAATTATAGGTAGAGGAAGAATTTATATAGTAATTGGTTACCAAGGAGGTAGGCATACCTACCAAATAAACAAAGGAGAATCTATCACTTCACAATAATATTCATTTAATCTTAGAGATGGATTTAGAGGTAGAAGGCCATACTTTAGATGTGGATATGAATCAAGAGGAAGAGGATATAGTGGATTCATAGGTAATTTATTTAAGTTAAAAAAATTTATAGGATATACATTTTGGGAGTGTATAAAAGGTCAACAAACAAACATCTATATAACTAGAAATAGAAATTAGGTTGTTCAAACAATAGAAGAGGAGATTGTTTGTTCTCTATCTCATCTAAAAGAACTAGAAGAAGGTGAATAATTTATTATGAGAAGGGTGTTAATCAAGAAACCTAAAGAGAGTTAACATACACAAATAATAATTATTTTCAAGACCTCTTACAAATACCATGGTAAATTTTTCAAAGTACTAACTGATTTAGGTAGCATGGATAACCTAGTTTCAATTGAGATGGTGGATAAAATAAAATTAAGAAGGTTGCCTCATCCCACTCTCTACAAAGTTTCATGGATGAAAAAATGGTAGAAATTATTGGTTAATGAAAATTTTTGGGTGAAGTTTCAATTTGGAATTTATAAAAATAAATTTATTTGTGACATCATGAAAATGGACGTGTGTCATGTACTACTTAGAAGACCTTGGTAATATGATAAGAAGACATCACATGATGGAAAGAGAAATGTTTACACTTTGTATAGGGATGGTATAATAAATACCTTATTTATTATGAAATAAGAAGATGTTGAAAACAATATTGGTTCAAGTGTAATGGTGGTAAGTGAAAAGGAGTTTGTGAATGCAACTAGAGACGAAGAGCTAGGATTTGTAGTGGTGATCAAGCCTAAAATAGTCATAACAACTACCAAGGTGAATAAATTCTCACAATAGGTACAAGATGTAATATAGGACTACGTTTATATTAGAGTTTATGAAATACTTAGTGAGATACCAATGAGATACCACCAATAAGAAAAATTAGACATCACATTGACTTCATTCTAGGAGAAATATTGACCAATAAGGATTCTTATAAGATGACACCTTAGTAAAATACTGAAAAAAAAATCAAGTTCAAGAAATATTGGACAAAGGGTTGTTCAAGGAGTGTATTATCCCATGTGCATTGCCAATAGTGTTAGTGCCTAAGAAGGAAGGATATTTAGAGGATGTGTATAGATTGAAGGGAAATGAACAAGATCACTATAAGGTATAGGTTTCCTTTCCTAAAAATTGTAGACTCGATAAATTGTTTTAGTGGTTCAAATTACTTATTCAAGGTTGAAATCAAGAGTGGATGCTATGAAATCATAATTAAACATGGAGATGAATGGGAAACAACCTTCAAGATGAATTAAGGGTTATATCAATGGATGATCATGCTGTTTATCCTCACTAATGTACATATTACATTCATGAGGCTCATGAATGAGGTTATTTATCCATTCATAGGAAAATTTGTAGTTTACTTGGATGATATATTAATTTATAGTCAAATCAAATAAGAGCATCTCCATCATTTACATTTGGTTATGAGAAGGTTATAATAGGATAAGTTATTAATCAATTCCAATAAGTGTGTATTCATGAATGTAAAATTTTTTTACCTTGGTTTTGTTATATGTTAAGGAGTATTGAAGATGAATAAGGACCAAGTGAAATCCATAATTGATTATCCAAATCCTAAGATACTTATAAAGGTAAGAATATTTCATGGCCTTGTAAGTTTTTATAGGAAATTCAGTAGAAATTTTAGTGGAATTTGTGCTCCAATAATAAACACTATTATAAGAGATAATAAAAATTTTATGTCAAGTAACTTGGTTGAAAGAAACTCTCAGTTATTGAAGAGAAAAATCATTGAGTAACCCATACTATCACTTCAAGATTTAAATAAAGTATTCTAGGTGGAGTGTGATGCAAGTGGATTAGTCGTTGGGGCTATCTTGAGTCAAAAGGGTAGGCACATAACATATGTTATTGAAAAACTAAATGATGCTAAAAATAAATATTGATATTATGATTTGGAATTATATTCAATGGTGTAGGATTTAGGAAATTGAAAGCATTATCTAATGCATAAGGAGTTTGTAATATTCATAGATAACTACCCTTTAGAATTGATCACTAGTTAGGCCATGCTCAATCAGAGGAATATGAAATGGATAAAATATCTATAGAATTTTAATTTTACTATAAAACATAAGAAAGGAAAAAGTAATAATGTGGTTGATGTTTTTAGTAGGAGGGCATTACTAGTCAATGAATTACATAAAATATTTGTAGAATATTAATTTTACTATCAAACATAAGAAAGGACAAATCAATAATCTGGTTGATGCTTTTAATAGGATGTAATTACTAATTAATGAATTACAACTTGAAAGTGTAAGCATTGATTCTATCAAGGATTTGTATGAGAGTGATGAAGATTTTTAAGAAGCCTATAAGGCTTGTGAACATCTAACCACCTTGAGTAAATAACCATGGTTAATTAAAAAATATAATATGAATAATGGATGATTGTTTACATGAATATAATTAGGTGTGTCAAATAATTTAATGAGGGATAAATTGATCAAAGAGAATAATTGTGTTAGCATGACAGGACATATTGGACTTGACAAGACATTGGAACAGCTTACCAAGAATTACTTTTACCTAGAATACAAGAAAAGGTAATATGGTATGTAGAAAGATGTAAATTTTGCCAAAAGGATAAAGGTAAAAGTATAAATGTAGGTTTGTATTAGATTTTATTAGTACTAAATAGGCCATAAGACTCTATTAGTATGGATTTTGTCATAGGGATACCTAAAAATCAAAGAGGTTATGATTCTATCTTTGAATGGTGGATAGATTTTCTAAAATGGCAAACTTTATATCTTGAAAGAATACCAATGATGCTACACATATTAAATTTATTCTTCAAGGAGGTTTTGATACTACATGGTTTACCACCCAATATCATATTTGATAGAAACACCAAATTTATTGGTCACTTTTGGAGGACATTATGAAAGAAGGTTGGAACAAATTTGAATTTTATTTTAGACTACCACCCTTAGACTAGTTGAAAAATTGAGTTGGATAATAGGATCTTAGGAAACTTTCTAAGGTGTTTATTAAGAGACAATCCCAAGAAATGGGATTTGGTACTACCACATACAAAGTTTGTATACAATGAATTTTCAATACGAGCATTGGTATGAGTCCATTTTAGGTCTTGTATGTATATAACCAAGTGGAGTATTTGAATTGAGATACTTGAGAAAAATGGATAATAAAAGTGCTAAAGGCAAGTATTTTTTGTGGCTATGCAAGAGGTACATAAATAGGTGAAAATATAACTAGAGACAAGTGTGGATAAGTAAGAAAAAACTAGATTTGAAAATAAGAGAAGTTATTTTTGACATTGGTGACTTGGTTTTGGCTCACATTAAAAATAAAAGGTTTCATAAAGGTGAGGATAATAAAATAGATATGAATAAAATATGTCCTTACAAATTTCTCAAGAAAAATTCTAACAATGCCTATGAGATACAGTTGCCTAGTGGAGTAGGCATATCTCCCATTTTCTATGTCACAAACCTATATCCATTAAATGAAGGTCATTATAATAGAAAAAACTAGCAGTAGGTACATCATTTCAAGAGTGTACAAGTCAAATTCCATCAGCCAAGAAGGAGTTAGAGATGATGTTGGATAAGAAGATTATCAAGAAGATAAGAGAAAAGATGTATTTACCATATCTAGTCAATTGGAAACATCATACTAATGAAGATGACACTCAGATGATAGAAGAATATATCAAGAACCATGGAAATATAGTTTCATACCTCATTAAAAATAGTTCATTATTCCATTTTCTTCTCCTTGGGAATATGATGCAAGAGTATCACTCCAAGCTTGAAATTTTGGTTTGTTTTGTTCATTTTTGGATTCATTAGGTTGTTTTAAGGGTAATTTAGATTGATTATATTATTTAAAATATATTATATGTAATATAACACACTTTTTAATCATTTTCAAGTTTTTAGGTTAGCTTAGGTAGGCTATAATTTGAATTTGTCACTTTCCTACCAAAAGTTAAACTCAAATATTTGAATAGCTATGTTTGGTTTTGGATAATTTTATCAAAATTATAGTGTTTTAGATTGAGGTAAAAACAGGTTTTGAAGGGGCCCCAAAACACTATGACAGGATAAAAAAATATAGAGCAATTACAAGCACCAGGATCAACAATCCTTAAGCCTACTAAAAACTAGCAGCAAAAACAGGGGCATCATCATTATCCATTTTATATTCCACCCCCTAAAACTCCAAATAAAGATTTTCTAACTATTTTTGAGGGGTAAAGTCCAGAATAGTTGCCTGCCTACCATCAACAATATTCTGCTTACTTTCTAGCTCTCTGTTTTTCTTTGCGGATCTTCTTCCCAGTCTGTCTAGAGAGCCAACATCCGATTTCACTTTTAAAAACTATCCATTTCCTTTTCCAGATTTATCCATTGTAGAAATTGGCTGTTTCACCTTCATTTTTTGGTCTTTTTTGTTGCTTCTTGTTTCAACGCCCTTTGTTATGGTCTTTTTTATCAGCAGTTTTCTTTGGTTTAGGAAGTGCTTTATGTTTTCCCCATTATCATTTACGTTTATCTCCTTCAGAGGGGGAGCATTCTCAGCCTGAATTTCCCTGGACTAAGAATCAAGAGGATCTCCTTTCTCTAATTTATTTTCAATTCCATCCACACATTTTCCTTTCTCCCACTTAGTTTTGTCTTCTACATCTCCCCATCGGTCTTCCATCTTTTGATAGCCCACAATTTGTTTTGATAAATCTATCAAATCAACACTTCTTTGTTCAGGAATTATGATTTCTAATTGCAGCCCATATCCTTCTTACTCAGAATTTTCATTCTCATCAACAAACTCTTCATCTACCTATGATTGTGGAACTTTGGGATCTTCACTAGAAATCTCTTTCTCCTCCTCAGCATGCAGGACTTTATTATCTTAATTGTTCTTTAGTTCTTGTAGATTTTTTTCTTTAGGTATCCATACTTTCTTGTGCTGAACCTTGGTCTTTTTGTCATCCAAACCACTGCTTGAATAATTTTTTCTTTTTTAAGGATAGTTTCTGGCCTAATGCCCCTATTTTTTACAAACATAGCAAGAATTGGGTAGATCTTCAAAAACAAAATTTTGAGTTTTTTTGCCATGCTTTGAAATTAAATCCACTTTTTCTGGGAGATTATTAAAATCTACTACTTTAACATAAAGTCTGGCATGTTGAAGTTTAGATCTGGTAGCTGTTGCATTATCCAAAGCCACCAGTTCACCAAAAGAGCTAGCTATGCCTTTAAAAATGTCTTCATGCCAAAACTCTAGAGGGAGGCCAAGAAGTCTTACCCAAATGGGAGTGTTTAAGAAGAAAGAATTTGAAATATCCATGTTAGGCTCCCATTTTTTAATAGTTAAAGAACATTTGCCAAAATACCACGGTCCTCAACATAGAACCATATTCATGTCCTCTTTACAGTTGAAATTAAACAAGAAAAAACCATTCAACATTGGATCCATTTCAACCTCTCCTCGAATGACCCATTTCCTTTTAACCATTTTAGTAAGGGATTTTATATCTGGTCTTGCCCCTAAAAATTTACCCACTAGGGTGAATTCCAAAGAAGACACAGAAAAATCTATTAAAGGATATGGGATAATAAATTGAAACTCACCTTTCTCCCAGCAAGATTTTGTAATAACCGATAGGAAGAGAAGTTTTCCATTGGGTTTCTTGCCAAACAGAGAGGACCACTTCTTTTGTTCAGAGTACTCTGCCTTTAGCTCTTCTAAGAATTTTTCCTTGTTTAAATGCACATTCTCTTTCTCCTTTTTAGTATTTTGCCCCACCATAGCAAGAGAGTAATCCTTTTGGGTAGTACAGGTAGGTATTCCAGTCTTTTTATCACTATAAAATTTAGTCTCTTCATTTATTTCTACCTCTCCTGCTGTCCCTCCAAGGTTATTACCTCCTTTTTGGTTCACCACCAATAATTTTCCATTTACCTTCCATCATTATTTTCCCCCTTCTGGGAGGGCACCTTCTATCTACCTCCCTACACATTCTAGGAATGCTTCCAGCACACCCTGCCCGCCCAGCACTCCCAGTGCACCCAGCTCGCCCCAGTGCGTCATTCAAATTTTTATCAAAATTATAGTGTTTGTAATGAATGTTTATAGTTTTTTAATTTATATTAAGAATATAAATTAGTCTTATAATGTATTAATAACCTTTTGCCTCACCTATTACTATGTTAGTTAATAATTTCATTAAATTAATACATGGCAAGCTTATGCAAGACCTGCTTTGAGAGGTTCTTGAGAAGTTAAAGGTTTTGTAGGAATATATAATGCTTTGTAAAATATGGATTTAATTAAAAAGTTAAGAAAATAATAAGGTTTCAAGGCTCTAGTAACATACATATAAGGAAATAATTATAAAATAATAAGATTGTCTTAAGTACATTGTGTATTCACATAGGTGGATGCCTCTTCAAGGCGAACTCTAGGTTTTTGATGTGTTTTATTGTTTCAAGGAAATATAAATAATATTTCTTATAATTTATATTAAATATTTAAAACTTATTAATCAATATTCATCATATTTGATAAGAAAGAGAGAAAACATCAATTTGGACAATTTTGTGTTATTCTTTATGTTGTTACAATAGGTTGGGTTTGAAAGGATAAATATTACATTCAGGTTGGATTTATTTTTCATGGGAAGATAGTGAAAACGGTTATGTAATGATAAAAATTATTTTAAATACTGAAAACATATGATAATACTGTCTTTTTCAAATTTCATAACTCTACTCAAACATGCCTGAACATGTCTCTTAAGAAGACATTTTACAGGTTAGATTTGTCAACATTTGATACTTTTGTGTCTGGTAGGGTTAATTTATAATTTAAAAATAATTTTTAAATTTTTAAAATACATTAAAAAATTCAAATAAAACCCTTAATATATCCATTTCACTTTAAATTTAACCCTTTCTCTCTCTCCACCGATGAAAGGAATCTAGTGAAGAGTTGAGGACATTTCATGGTTTTTGTATGTAGAGATTTAAATAGACCTAAAAATTTTACATGTGTGATGTTTTTTGTATCATAAAGATGAATCAAACATTATTTTTTCACTTTGGGACATTTGGATCCTATTAGAGCCAAAATATAGTTCTAGGCCTAAGATACCTAATAAGAGACCTAATTGGTTAAGAGAAGACTTGATATTTTGTACTTTAAGAGAGGGTTGGAATATAATTTTTTTTATTATCATGTAAAAACTTAATGGGTATATTATAGGTACTATTTTTTATTTTAATCCTTGTGTGGTTAAAATGAACTCCAGAAAATTATCTCTAGAGGGCTATAAGAAGAGGCCTGAAAAAAGCAAGAACTTGAAAATAGAGAATGTTATCTTTAGATTTGGAATATCAAATTTTCAGAGTTGTTATAGGATTAGACAAGGTAGTTAAATATCCATTTTTTTATCTATAACCTTTTATATTTTTATAAACATTGAAGTTAGTGCCTCAAGTGGGCTAATAGAGATTATCTCAAGAAGGAAAGATTATATTTTGGTTGTTTTTGAATAACTTCTCTGCATCAATTTATATACTTCAAATGCAAATGTCTTTCCATAATACTAATTCAAATGGTTCCTCATTTAATAATTAACCCCTTGAATAATATGTACTTAAATATTCTAAGAAAATAGAATTACCTCTATTTTTGATTCATAAAGACCCATTTAACCACATGATAACTTACATACATTATTTTGGTCAATGGGAAAAATATGAAAAAATATTGTTAAAGGTATTCTATATGATAATTTATGATGAGGCTCAAAATTGATTCATACCAAAGGGTTAACCACTTTTTCAGACTTAGAACATGCATTCTTCAGGGATTTGAATATACATAAGGTTTCAAAACATACATTAGAGTATTTTCTTAATTTCAAACAATGTGACTTTGAATTCCTTAAATATTATACTTTTATTCAAAATTACATCATATGGTATAGAATTTAGACCTTCGTATTCAGATTTGAAATTCATTTTTAGTAGAGGTATTCTTTCTCCATTTGAAAAAAGAGCATTGCATAGACAATATGAATCATTTACACATTTTTATGTGGATGTGCATAAATATGGTTCATTCATACATATTGAACCAAAGGAGAATAACATATCCCCTTATAAATACTAAAGTTTTATTACACAAATGAGGGATATGAATTACCAAATAAACATTATAAACAAAACTATGGTGTTTATAATATTTATATGGGAAATTTAAAAAATTTACACAATATGGAACCAATCTAAGTCTCGTATCCTATGAAAACACCCCAAGTGGAACAAATTAAAAAACATCAACATCAACAAGATTTAACAATCACATTATTAGTGGGTGATGCTTATTTTTGGCATAACCATATTGATCCTAAATAAATAAAAACTACTTGCAATATAATACATTTTCAATAGCTTGGATTTGAAATAAAAGACTTAAAAAATAAAGGAGGTTGGTGTTGAAATTATTTTTGAATTATATATCACCTGAATCGTGTACACTGTAAAAATACATATCATCGATGTATCTTTAGATTTTAGAGATTTCAAGATGCCAAAAGGCTTGCATACACTATCTATATGTGCCTAGTTTATTATCTCTTAGTTTGACTAATGTTATTCTGATGAATTGAACCTTATTTCTTTCCCATAATTTTATAATGCTTATCTTTCATCTCTACATAGTTTGGACCTATTCATATTTTCTAATTGCATAGACACTTGTGTCTTAGGTAAACACCTACATTGACACAAGTGTTTTATTCTAGCATAAGTGTCCAATGCCCAAAATTCATCCAATTTAAAAATAAAATGTATCCTAAAGGTTAAATTAAGTGATTTAATTTTATTTATTATATAAAGAGATTGATATAAATACAATATCAATCCCCATTCATTCCTAACCTAGCAAATACAAAAAAATAGTCAAGTGAGAAATGATTTCCTATTTTCTCTTAGTTGCATATCATTCATAGGGATAAAATATATATAAGTCTAAAGTATTTAGGGATAATTCCATAAGCTACATTTTCCATGTTACAATCTTAGTCACTCTATGTACATTATAATCACACATTACATGATTCACAAACAAGCCAATGTTAGAGGTACAATGACTAATAGGGGTGAATTAGTGATGCAATATATTTTAATTTAATTTTCAATACTTCAAACACTTAAGAATTCAATACAACCATTCATGAATCATATAATATGTTTATAGTAATGAATAATGAAGATAACTCAAGATCACACACGCAATATAAGATCTATGTGGGAAACCCTCTTGAGTAAAAAAACCCACTATCAAGCCTATAAACACATGGACTACTTGTCCTATAATATTATCACAAACATGATAATGGTCAAGTCCTCCTGACCAAAATTTAGTGAAACACCTATTTCAAAAGAAACACTTACCCCTACGATGATCAAGTCCTTCTGACCACCCATTGGTCAAGTCCATCCAACTAGATTTAGTGAAACAACTATTTCACAAGGAGCACCTACCCCTAAGATGATCAAATACTTTTGAAAAAATAATGGTCAAGTACTTCTAACTTATATGTTTAGAATCCTCCAAACACATATGAAATGAACATCTCGTGATCACTGATTACCTACCAATCTAATCGAGATATAATGTATATCAACACTCTTCAACTCTACACATAGCCATAAACATCCAAACCACCTTTTGGATCATACTATAGTTCTTAACAAAAAATATATCATAACATTAACAACATGACCAAATGGTCATACACATATACCACACTCTAATCTACCTCTCAAATCAATCACCAAGATTACACAAATATCATCTATCCTTCGCTCACACTCAAGGTATCTAAAACATCCTTTTGGATCACTATTGACCTCTTCTCTCATCCTCAATATTCAAACCTACAAGATAAATATTCTTGACATAAAAAACATGATCTATATTTCATATAAAAATTCATCAACCAAATCTACTCTATAACCCATCTACTGGGCACACACCCTTTCTTTTACTCCACAATTTTCACACACATCTCTTCAACAAGCCTCTAGAAAACATCACATTTGGTTTCACCTTTTATAGAATCTTCATGATTATTATTATCAAAACCTTCCTTATCAGCCATAAAACATGCCTTCACCCTTAAGGCATCTAACATGGGTCACCTTTAAGCACAACCCTCTTTCAAATAGGCCTAAGTCACCTTTTATGTCCTATGAAGACCCATTCACATCTTTGACACTTATCTAAGAAAAATAAGAACACAAGAACACTTTAAAATACATGAATCCATGAAAAATAATCTACAGGTCCTCCTTAAGTAATAACAACCATCACAACACCCTTCTACTAAAGTTGAATTCACTCAAACACCATTTAGTGAACACAACCACCATAAATAACACAAAATCATCTTATAAGAATTTGATCATACTTAATATTATTTATCATACCTTCATAATCCACATAGATGGTCCTCATGAAGTCTTCAACACTCTCTGATATTTAGCTCATCTCTAAATATCAAAATACCTTCAAGAACAACTGTATTACCCCTTTCGGGTTACTGGCAAAGTATGAATGAACACATAATCAACTTTGGAGCTTAATAAATTTGATTGTATAAATATTTATAACTTCAAATTAAAATTTACATATGTTCTTTGAATTCTTATATAACTTTTATTTTTTACTTCAACGTCAAATTATGCATAGATTAAAATTTATGACTCAAAACCCAAGCACTAGTTTTTCTTTCATTAAATTCAAATATTTAAATCTAAACGGTCATAGTTAAACCTTAGCCACTTAGAAAAAATTTAGTTGTCTCCACTCAAATCACTCAACTCACACTATCAATCTTCTTAAGAATTGGCTTCAAATTTAACTTTCAATGCTCCACTATCCAAACATTAAACCTTTAACATGTTAACCTCATCTCATGCTTTCTTGTAATATTGACAAAAAATGCATTATCAATCTCTATGGATTAACCAAGTCTTTAATATTGGTGATCACCATTAGATATTGATCAAAATTCCCATAATTATATAACTTAGAACCCTTGTGTAGATTATGCACTTTTGACTCATTGATTTTAATGCATGTTGTTGATCTTTTTATTACATGATCATATGCTTGTCATTGATCTTCTATCCAAGCTCTGTGAATGTGACACATGTCACTATCACATTAATTATATGAAATATTGACTCTTATGCACAAAATTAGATCAAGATAATGAATTAATGAAGAACATTATATCTACTAACTAGATGACCTTAGACTTCAATGTAGTTTATCTTGATGGTGTCTGGCCCATCACAATCTTCAAGTGTAACTTTGAAGATTTATATCTTGATATATAAAACACTTCAAGACTCCAAATATTTAGGGTACATTATTAGAAATATATAAAATATCACCATGAAAAACTTTATCCATTGTTGAATTTATAAGCACTTGTAAGAAATTCACAAACTTTTTGGATCATACATGTCTGCATGACATGCAGTGACGATCTCACTAAGTATAGAAACTTAGTGAACTAATGTATGAGAGAATAAATTTTCACCAACATATATTTAACTATTCTTAACCTCATGACATTAAATTTTAACTATATAAACTTGGGACTAATTTTATCACATCCATATGACCAACTCACTTTGAATCATCCATATATGGTAATGGTGATGTTAATAAACTTCCTATTTATATTTTTATACCATAGAACCAACTATGCCAAGATAAACATAATGAAGAACCAAATGAATAACATGCACTTTAAAAATATCTAAAATCATCCTTGAGCTATGATAGGACCCCTCCCACATGATCAATACTTCAAACCTATCCCTAATCACGTCAAAACTAAAGATCAACCAAGCCTACTTCAAGCATACTACGATAAGCACATTTAACACTTTGTCATTGACACTTAGACAATCAAGACACTTCATAAAATCACCTAGACATATCCATTACATCACTAACATCTCTCCAATATCCAAAAAATATGGGATAATAACATAATTCTAAGGCCTTCTTTAGAGTATTGTCTATGTAGGTAGCACTACTTTATAAATGGATATTTGTCACGTCTTGACACCATGTACCCGATAATGCATTTTTCCCATATCCATTATAAATATGAAGTAATAGGGTTTTTATATTTAACAAGGAGTGATATTCTTTGACCCAAATATAAATGCATCATAATGAAGGTGACACATAACTTAGAAGCATCTAGGTGGTTGGATCCAATTTTAGTAGGTATTTCATACTAGACACCTATATCCAAGTTACATAGTAGCATCAAAACAACTATCCTAAGTAAATGAAATTATTTATGGATATATAGGTATAATTTATAGTATCATGCAACTAATATAAAATCTATATCCAATCTACTTGTTATTCTAGATCTAAATCTGTATTAGCAATAAAACCAACTAAGTATCTTATTTTCATTATCATCATAATATCTACCATATCTATCCTTTCTATATTTATCATATTTCAAAAAAATAATTTGGTACATGTTTTATCTAAGTTTTTAAAATTAATTGGCCTACTTTATAGATAGTATACCATACTAATTCCGTAGGCTATCTCTACACCTTTAACCCTATATACCCAATATCTAAATATTATATTTAAACATTTGGTGATCCCAATAAATTTAAATGTAATTTTTTTATGATTAATATATGATTTTTAATGTTAAAAGAGATGAATTTATAATCATGATAATATTAGGGATTCTTCACCTAATGATGGTGAATCCTTATAGGGTACTACAACTGATTCGATAGTAATAAATTTTCTTACATCTAGTGGAGGCTTGGATTATGTCTTCCAAACTTTGTTTCCTATAACAACTATTTCCATAAATACCATGATAAACCTTAATACTTCAACCCAATTTTGGTTTTAATGTCTATATATACCAAACTTTGGGTACACATTCTTTGGTGACTTCTTAAATATCCAACCTAAAATATCAGGAAGTGCTACAAAATCATCTTATCCAAACTATAAATCTTTTTCAAAATAAGGTTACAAATATTTCAAAAAATTATGAAATCTCATTATGATATTTATTCACAAGAGGTTTTTCATAATTATCTTTCACCATATATATTCAACCCTTTCCTACCTATTTTGTTGCACCTAATTTCACATTTTATGATGTCAATGGTGATCCTAAATAACAACTTCAATATCTTTATGTAGTGTGGCTTGATTATGCCTCAATGATAAAATTTTGGCCAAATTATTTCCAAGGAGCTTAATATAATATATTTTATTGTGGTTTTATGATTTACCAACTCAATTAATAAACACCTTCAAATCCTTTGTGGATGAATTTTTGGCACACTTATTTATTAACATTACTAGAGATATTTCCTATCCCTATATTACACAAATCAATAAATGAACTAATGAACCTATTAATGAGTATATCTTGAGGTACAATATAATGTTACTTAAAATCACCAATCCTATACCATATATATATATATATATATATATATATATATATATATATATATATATATATATATATATATATTCAAGACATCTTCAATAAAATTTTGCTTGATCCTTTACATGAGTCTATTATTTTCAAAAAAATCAAATCCTTCGATGGCTTATGTCACACTATTCACAATCATTAAATGAAACTTATCTCAATTAACAAACATAATTCTATAATAAACACACTGAGTACATATACATATAATAACAATTTTACTATCAAACCAAGTTATAAGGTCAAACCTATTCATCCTAAAAAATAAACAACCACCATAGCTAATGTGGTGTCAGAACCACATAATCAACTTATGTTATCTAATGCACTAGGAAGATAGTTTCACATTTACTTGAGTCTCATGTGGATTGTAAAGTGTCATATTATATATCTCCCTCATATTATAGAGGTTGATATAAGTATACCTCTACCCAAAGGGTATGATGTGAATGCTTATTATGACTATCATCAAGGCCCTAGGAATTCTATTAATAGATTTTTTACCTTGAAGCATAAGATCCAAGACCTCATTAATGACCAAAATATTACATTTGATGATCCTCTAAAGGAATCAATTTCACAACTATATGATCACCAAAAATGGATAATATTTAATAATCCATTGTAATACCATTCAAAGAAGGATATGGAAGTACAAATGGCATACAATGCAAATCCTCCTCCATCTCATTATGAACACCCATTAGATGGGATTATTGTTACTTATATACAACATATACCTCATATGATTAAGAGACATTATATTACTTTTGATGATATTTAGATTAGGTATGATGGCTTGGATATTAATTCTTTATTATTTCAATCATACCTTGATCACCAAAATATTCACAGTGTTATGATAAACAATGGTGAAAGTGAAAAAAATTGACCATGACATTACTTATGAATTTGGGTTATACAAAACATGATTTAATCCTTTAACTAAATTAGTTAGATCATTTTATGGGACCTTAAAACATGTTCTCTATGACATTTACTTATCTTTATAGGTGGGTCCTACACATGTTGTTACTACCCTATTAGTTATACCTTTGATAGGTTCTTTGATATGATATTGGGATGACCTTAGATACATACACTTTGAACAATACCTTCTATAGTGAATGGGTGTGTTAAATATATTCATGCTAATTAGGTAATTATAGTTTATGTAATTCTATATGAACATCCTCTTGAGCAATAAAAAACTATACCTAAGAAGTTAATTATCAAAATTCCTAAGGTTAATCCCTTACAAAAGGGTAAGCAATAGGAAATCCCATTTATTAGCTGGCTAGTTTTTGAGATACCATTGCATCAAAGATAAAAAGTGGGTTCCTTGAAATTATAATCTAATACACACCATATTTATATATCCATATCATCTAAAAATGTTTCTATTATACATATGTAGAGAATTACAAATTCTAGAGTGATAGATATTACACCTATACATGCTCTTTGGTGGTAATACTAGGTTAAAAATTATGATATACTTATGAACATCCATTGGATAAGATCATAATATAGTTATTTCTTTGGTACATTCCAAAAATACCAAAAAAAATAAAAAATAACTTCAAAAAAACAAAAATATGTTTATCATTTACATGTTCTATTATCTACTTGGAGTTGTTTTGTTGGTTCAATGCTGATAGATGACATATACAGATTTTATATATACACACATGTGTCACATATATTTTTATTTTGATACAGGCATACACATATACATTATGATGTACTTTCATATGTTAGGCCTTCCCTCTACTCATATCAATGGACATTAAAGGAATCTACTTCTTTCATCATGGTACATCTATGTTATATCATTCTATGGTCATTTTAAATTATCATTTTTTATATTATATACTTACACATGCCTTTATCCATGCATATATATTTCACAATATACTTGATATGTTGTGTACTTAACATTTTTTGTTAACCCACATGATCCATGGACTATTAAGTTATGTTATGATGGTTTCTAATTATTCATAATTTTCCTATTTGCATTTATTTGAGTACTTGCCTTTCTATTATCTTACTTATTTTGAGAATTTGAATATGCTATATTATTTTTTTCACCCATGCCTTTTTTTTCCTCTTTAACATTTGAATATGCCTTGGTTTTTTTATGTTGATAATTGAATGTGTTGTTTTTTATTTTATTTCTGGACATTTGACTAAGTCATATCCATTTTATTATGAGGAATTTGAATATTCCCATTGTTTTTTCTCCTTGGACCATTTTATTTTGATTTTATTTTGAGTCATCTTGTGTGTGTACCTGATTGCTTGTTGAGCTTTTACTATTACTATCTAGAGTTTTCCATGAGCTACATCATGTATCTTAGGACTTGGTGTGATAAAATTCTTTGTGTTTTAATGATATATCTACATATACATGGCACATCTATATGATACATGGTACATTCATATTTTACATGGCTATCTTATCCTTTTGAGGTAAGGTAACTAATAGTTCTTACCTTCCCTCACATCAAAAGGGGATGAATATCAGTGAGGGCATGCCAAAGAGGCATTACTTTTACATCACTTCATAGATTTATATTTTAGTGGGGGAATGTTTTAAAAACATGTTCTCCACATTTATCATAGTTTTAGATGTAGTGGGGCCATATTTTTGAAACATGTCACGTATTTAGGATTTAGGAGACCTAGATTATATTGGGGGAATGTTTTGGAAGCATGTCCTCCACATTGGAACTTATATAAGTCTTTATATTTCTTTATTTACAATGGGAGAATATTTTGGAAACATGTTCTTCACACTTTAAACTAGTTATTATATTTAGATGATAATGGGGGCATGTTTTCGAAACATGATCTCCACATTTACACCAGTTCATAGATTTAGATTATAGTGGGGCATGATTTGGAAACATTTTCTTCACACTTATCTAGTATTCAACATAGCTAAATTATATTGGGGGAAGGCACTTATATTAGTTTTTACATTCTCTATATACATTAGGGGCATGTTTTGGAAACATATTTTTGACACACATCAATTTTTAGATCTAGATATACAGTTGGGACATTTATAGAAACATGTTATCCACACTTACACTAATTATAATTTTTAGATTTTAATGGGGAAATGTTTTAAAAACATTTTCTCCACACTTAAATAGTTTTAAATTGGTTTAATTTCATAGTTATATGATTCAAATACACATTTTTGGTAGAATTCTATACATTAGTACCATTGTTGTACATAGTTTCAACATGAGACATATCTAAGGTGCATATGATTTGAAATGTTCACATAATATTAAGAAATAAAATTATTTTTATATTTAAAACACTTATCTGGACTATCGTCACCTACTAAGTTGGGATTTTATGGACCATATTGAGCCAATCTACTATAATAATTGGTTTGCTTTTTGGTATGGTTTAGATGATTAAATAGCTCAAAATTTCCAAGTTTATAGGTTTTAATTGATTAAATAATCTAATCTCACTATTTTTATAGTGTTAGTTAACCTGGTTTACTCACACTCACAAGGTTATAAGTATGATTGGGTTGAATAGTTGAGCTAATGTTAATTGCTAGGTGAGAACTCATCTTTTCTCTAAGGTTAGGGGAATGTGTCCTATAATATCTATATATATATTTAGATATATACACTTATATATTTTTTGTTTTTCTTAATGCCATATCTGATTATTCATAATGATATATATTTTCAAATCAAATGGTCAAAAGGTAATACAATTGCATCAATACATAGGTGTACTCCTAAACCTTGATCTATTTCAATTTCAATCATTTAAATGATTTAAATTTCATATTAAATACACTTATTATATTTTCTAATATGCTCTCAGTTATAGTCTAGTCACTAGGAAATCACTCAAATTGGACTCAAGCAAGGTAGTGTGTGTTATAAACACCTAGGTACACATTTATTCTACTTTAAACTAGAAATTTGTTTACTATATTAAAGGAGGGGAAATTGTAGACAGTATTTATAAATTATATAACACCTCATTATTATACACTTGGTAAATACATATCATGGATGTATCTTTAGCTTCTTAACCTTTCCCACTACAAAAAGACTTACACAGGCTATCTCTTTATGCCTAATTAGTTGTCTCTTAGTTAAAATAATTCTATTATGATTACTCAGATCTTATATATTTCCCAAGATGTTACAAACTTGCTTATCTTCCATATTTACAAGTTTTTGTCATGTACCTATTTTCTGACTACCTAGACACTTGCCTCCCAAGTAGATGCCTACATCAACACAAGTTTCATATTCTAACATAAGTGTCTAGTGCCCTAAAGTCATCCAATTTACATATGAAACATATCTTATAAGTTACCCTACCTTATTTAATGTGAGATATTATCCAAAGGTATTGGTATAAATGTAAGATCAATCGTCATTCATTTCTCACCTAGCATAGACCAAAAATCACTCAAGCAAAAACTCAAGTGAGCAAAGCTTCCCTATTTTCTCATATTTTCATAACATTCATAGGGATAACATATCAATAACTATGAAGTATTGAAGGATCATTCCATGAGCCACATTTTCCAACTTAAAATCTATGTCACTCTATGTACTTTCTTATCACACATTACTTGATTCACATAATCCAACACATAGGGGAGAACTACATAAGTCTGAGGCCCTTTTTGGATTATTGGTTATGTATATAACACTCATTGATAGAGGTATGTTTGGGTAAACTCAACACCATGTGATCACTAACCCATTTTTACCATGAACACTATGAATATGAAGAACTAAGGTTCTTCTATTTGATAAGTTGTGAAAATCCATTGATCCAGATCTACATTCTTTAAAGCTAAGGAAACATAACCTATATGAATCTAGGTGGTTATATATAGTTTCAATGGGTATTTTGTACTAGACACATACATTTGAGTTATATAGTAACATTTACACAATCATCCTAGGTTGACATAAGTATCTAAAAATATAGAGATTAGATTTATAGAATCAAGTGACTAATCTAGAATCCAGATCCTATCTACTTTTTATATGTTCTAGATCTAGATTTGTACCAACATCAAAACTAGTTAAATATCTTGTTTTCATTATCATTACAATATCTAGCATAGTTATACTTTTTATCTTTAGCATATCTCATCATAATAAATTTAGTATATGATTTATATAATTTTTGTAAATTAATTGTCCTTCTTTTAAGATATTCTACCATCCTTGTTCCTTAGGCTATCTCTACCCCTTTAAACCCATATCCCCCATATCTATATTTTAGGTTTAAATAGTTGGAAAGACTCCTTGGGAAACATAAAACTAACAATTTATTGTGCTGCTAGATTGATTTAAACATGGGTTTAGGTTATGCCATAAACATATACATATGCATTTACACTGGGCACTATTTGGTTATATAAAATGGAAGTTAAAATTGAACAAAATCATAAAGATATTTTATTTTCTTATGAAGGTAAATTTATCCATATTCCAAATGACAGCATTGGTTCTCCTATTTCACATGTAAAACATGAGGAGTAACATGTTATGAACCATTTCCACATATCCAACCATGATTAAAATAAATTAAAGGATCCAACTTAACATTATGAGGTCCCAATATTCTAAAAATATTTATTTAGATTATAAAGGGATTATGATATATAAAACACTAGTTTGCTAAAATGATAGAATAATAAATAATAGAATAAAATGTACTAAGTACAACCTATGATTTATAAAATAATTGACTTTTCTAATTATTCTAAAAATAGAAAATGAACTACAAGATATGTATTTAGTTTTAAACTAAAATAGATGAATTAAATGCTAGAAACTAGTATAGAGGCTATGTAGAGTGTCATGAACTAGAAATATGATTAAAAAACTCTCATAGATAGTAGCTCAATCCCTTGGATAGTATCACAAATTGGTAGTGTCCTCTGGGGCATGATACTATCTTTTTAAAGTAGGGGCAGTGACTTTCTGATTAGAGCTTCATCTACTCTTGAGATGCCTATGCCCGAGTGGATGTATATTGGTTTTCTATCTATTCCTTATTTTGACTGATTTATATACAAAAATCTAGGCTTCCATGTTTTTTAGGGTATTTTACGAGAATAAATAGAACAAAGTGAAATTTATAGGGTAGGCTAGACATGAACTCAACACCCCATGTGTTTATACTTACCTACATACCAATACCTCAAAATAGGATCAAGCCTAATGTAGTTCTCCTAGTCTAAGTGTTGTTTCAACTACAAGTGAATGCTAGTATGAGTGTCAATTTGAGTGCTTTAAGTGTGAATTGATACTAAAAATCTATGAGACTCAAAATAAATGAGATTTATCTTACTATAGATGGGTGTATGTAGAAGTGAGGTAGAATAAGGATCAATGACCTTCCATTTACACAACTATTTCTGAGTTTGTTTTTGAGTATTTGCATCTAATTTACATCTAGTGTAAAAGTGAATAAAAGTAGTGTATATATAACATTCTAGTGATTATCAAGAAGTTAAATACATTTAGGCCAACCCTATGAGTCCTTTAGGTAAAGGAAATATATATATTAGGAGAGTAAGGAGAAAAATTATAGTAGTGTGGTCCTTAAATCAGTATCATAGTGTTCTAGTGTTAAAAGGGACATGTGAATGTACAAGTGGCATAAGCTAGTGAATAAGGGGGTTAGGTGCTTAAGAGGTGGATTAATGCTAATTTTGGTGTATTTGGGAATGAGATGGATAACACAAAAGCTAAAAATTGATCAAGAGAGGCCCTAAGATAGGTCTAGGGATAAGATATGATAACTTGGTCTTGGGTAACACTCATTTTAATAAAATAACATTTTAGTTGACTAAAAATACTAAAAAACATAAAAACCTTTAAAAATACAAAAATATGTTTAACATTTACATGTTTTATTAGCTCTTTGGCATATAGATTGGTGGTTACATGTTTGTAGATGGCATATCATTATTTTATATACACATATGTTCTTCACACATCCTTTGAGTGTCATTAAAGCATACATAAATACATGATCTATGCATTTTCATATGTTGGGAATTCCTTATACTCATGTCATATGGACATTGAGGGCATATACTTATTTGACCATGATACACCTAGGTTATATCATTTTATGGTCATTTTTTATTATCATGTTTGAGCTTATATACTTACACATGCATTTATCCATGTTTATAGATTATATATTGTAATTGATATGCTATGTACTTAACATTTTATGCTAACACATATTATCCATGGATTAGTATGTTATGTTTAAGTTGGTTATTTATACTTTCATTCATGCACTTCCTTGAGTATCTTTCCTTTATATTATCTTGCTTGTTTGAGAATTTTAATATGATATATTTTTATGGACCTCATGCCTTTTGTTTTCCTTTTTCAAATTTTAATATTTCATTGCTTGTTGTATGGATGCTTGAATATGTCACTCTTGATTTTGTGTAAATTTGAATAACTCATGTCCCTTAGATTGTGAAACTTTTGAACATACCTCTTATAGGAGGTATCCTTGAAAAATTATATTTTGACTTGATTTTGAGTGTTATTATGTCTATTCTTTGTTTCTTGTTGAGCTTGTAACATTACTCTCTACACATTTCCATGATCTATATCATGAATCTTAAGAATTGATGTGATCACATTTTGTATAATTCCATGATATATCTACATAGGCATGTTATTTATATATGCTACATGTTACATTCATTATTTACATGGTTATATTATCATTTTTAGGTAACGTAAATAACAATTTATTCTTCCCACACCTAAAAAGTGAGGTATATTGGTAGGGATATGCCATAGAGGCATGAATTCTACATTTATTCATATTTTTAAATTTAATGGGGATATGCTTTGGAAACATGTTATCCACACTTATGTTGATGCTTATAAATGAACCATAGTTTATCTTAGTGTTTGAAGAACCCTTCTCATTTTAGAATTTAGAAAATTCAGAGCATGAGTTGCAAGTTTTGGAAATCCAGTTGCCTGTGGTGAAATAGAAACATAACAAGATAACCATTCCACAATATTTATATAAATTGGTTGTTGGGAGCCACCTTGGTCCATTATTCATGAATTATAGGGAATCTATGTTAATAATTATTTAATTATGCTCCATTTTAAAGCTATAAACCGATCTAAGTGGATATTTATAATGGAAGCTAAAACCAAAGTGATCTTGGTGTGAAAGGAGTAAAGAGAAGGGTGGAGTAGAAAAGAAATGAATGATTGCCAAATTTAGTCTCAAAATTTTTAAAAAAGTATCAATTATAATTTAATATACATTTAACCAATATATATAATGTAACATAGCCTAAGATCAAATCTCACTATTTATCAGGCAAAATTCAAAGAAAGTGTAAAGAGTCACAAGTAAGAACCAAGTCTATTTTAAGGATTTACCACTATAACCAAATAAAAATTTCACATCTAAATACAAAGAAAAATGAAATGAATTATAACCTAAGATCTTTCAACTAATCTAGCATAATCACAAATTAGAAACCCTATGATTAAAAATGCAACTCAAAATTCAAAGACACCATTCAAATTCAAGACCTCTACTAGAAATTGAGAGAAAAAACTATATTAGAAATTGATACATCAAATATGGATAATCCTTGTATAATTCCTTGATTTCATTGATTTATTTAAGAATACAAAGTTTCTCCAAAATCTCTATCTTCTTACAAATGGTAATATATGATTTTATAGAAATATCAGGTAGTATACCAGTTAGTTACAAAATACAAGTGTACAAAGATAAGGACAAATATCCTTTCAAGATATATAATACATGTGATTTTAACAATCATACTAACCTAGAGGCAAATATGCTAACAAAAAATCATATGCCTTTATAATAGAATATCCGATTTTAAAATGTTACAAAAATCTACAAAATAGAATATTGCTTAATTTATTAGTGGGGCCTCTGATATTCATTGTTGGAGGATGCTCATGGCTTTGGCATGTTTTTCATTAAATATTTATATATCCATAACAAGCTTCATAATACATTCCTCCTCTTGATCTTCTAAGTCATTAAGTTCCCTATTTTTCTTATCCATGGCCTCTTTATTGTTCCTAGCTTTAATTATCCTTTCCCCTGCATTAAATATCATGTCTAATATTTTATTGCTGTTAGCCCCAAATTTACTTTTTATCTTTTATTTATTGGGTTAAAAAAGTAACCCTATGATTAAATTCTTCATCACTGATTATTCTAAGGGTAGTAGGCTATGTAGGATATGTAATCATAGTTACAAGAAGCTACTCAATCCTTGCAATCAACTCCTTATCATCATCCAAGAGTTGTTCCCTCTTATTATGACAAACACTCAAAATTTGAACTTTTTAAATCATAATTCCAAGAATTGTACTCAACTGTCCCAAATTGATGGTCTTCAGTCCTGAGATCTATCTATTTTCTCAAATATTGAGGACTTGGACAATTTTTTCTTTTAAGGATTTCCACTAGGTAAGCAGGATCCTAGCCACTACACACTACCCCTTCAATGCATTATGCATTAGTTTCATTAAGTTAAGTGATTCAAACATGTCATATAATGACTCCTCAAACATATTGGTCATGGCATCTGACACTGATATAATTATCTACATCTAGAAGTTCTCTTTTTCCCTATCCAAATTTAATATCCGTTGTTTCATACCCTAGACTCTAGCCTTGGAAAGTACTGAATGGGCCTCAATCAAGCTTTACAAATACTCATCATGAATGAAATCCTCAAAAAACTATTGGAATTCTACTAGGGTAAATTACACAAAGGGTTCTATCTTTTGAATGGAGAATTCCTCTATTCCAACCATTATTTTTCTGGTTGTTTTTCTCTCCAACCCAACTATTTGCATTTGTCATCTCCTTGATTTTGGATAAATATACATGGGGAGTGGGAAGCTTATAATACCTTTAAAATACAATAATAGAACCATATGATACCATTTTCAAGTTTCCTTCCCTAATAATCCATTCATTATTAAATCTAAAATCAACAAAAATAGGGGCAAGGATATCGATGTAATGCAGTACCTTGAGTTTTGTTGCAGTATGGTGGAGGCCTGCCATCTGAATAATGACCAAGTCATGATATCTATCTCTCACTATATAAATCCTTTCTTCTTATTTTGTTATTGTCTTCAATTCTTTGATCATGAAAAATAGCTCAGACCAGTTCCTCATGTTTGGTTAATTCAAGGTCATATTATCTAACTCGATATCCTTGAAGACTTAGCCTTCATTATCTATTGATAAGTATAGCTCAGTCTCCTTCTTTAGTATATATCTATGAGCTACAATTATCTCTATTCCTATGAATTATTTATACTGGTATAAAATGGCCTTTATTAAATCTCTCTTGTACTAAAAAACATAATACAACTCTATTATTATTGAATGGTGACCAAATGAATGTAATTGACTCACTTTCATGTAGGTTGTAGGATTTGGAACTTTAATGGTGGATTATATCTAGGATTTAGCTTATACATTCCTTGGATTTGATTTGTACCTTTTCCTTTATACTTTTGCATTTTTAACCCCACAAGATCTTGTATTTTTTCATTTTCTACTTGTGTGGTGCCTATGTGGCATCAATTTGGGTCTTTCATGGTATTTTTCATAAATAAATTTTGAGAACTAGCCATTGGAATTTAAAAATTCCTCTTTTATTTTGATTCATTGGATCAAAATTGAAGATTAGCACAAGTCTTTGATTATAATTTGGGCCCTTACTTATGATTGGCTCCTTTTATTCCCAATATTTTAGTTATGACAATTGGCATTTTTAGGTGCCTCTTCATGCTCCAAATCCTATGTCAATCATTTACCGAATGATAATTATACATGTGATGATTCCATGAGAATTTGAAAATTAATGAGTGTCTTTACTTCATTAGATTGAAATATAGAAATAAAGTGTGAAGCATTGGATCATCATGTCAACTTTGTCTCAATTGCACTTTTACCACACATCAATTTGTGAGCTCTTGGGGCCTAGTTGAAAATTATTTGGGCATCTTTACATCATTAGATCGAAATATAATGAAAAATTACATATAGTTGATCTATAGAGATGCCCATACATAAAGTCAACATATTATTAATACCATGACTAAGGCTTAAGTCCATTAAGCTAAGGTTTGTTTTGCTCATTAAGTATGAAGTAAACCTTAGGCCAAGGAAGTTATGCCTAAAATTGTATATTTATATGCAAAGGAGGCCATGGCATAAATATTATAGGCTAATGTCTATGCCATGTTTAATAAGCACCATATATAAATTAGTCTAAAATATTTATGCTAAGGCTTTAAAATATGCTCAATGGGTCAACATGACATAATAGTCCAATAACACAAAATATTTTATTGTATTTGATAAAAACACATTAATAATTTAGTTAGATTCACTTGATCTAAGTTTTACGCTATAAGGACTCTCTTTTCAAAATAGGACTTCATAGAATATTATAAATTAAGGTTCATGATGCTTTGAATAAAATGTCATGGGGACCTTAAAGTATAGACTTAGACTAGGTTTACTTTGTACACTTAGATTATAAGACCATTTCCATATTTTTTAATTTTAATACTTCTAGTGTTTGAGCATTTTTTGAGTACTTCCCTTAGCCTATAAATCCATTTTTGAGCCTTCAAGAAAGATTTAGGAGTGTAATTTGACCCTGATCATAGTAATTCATTAGCTTAAATTTGATGGTCTCACAGATGTCAAACACATCTTCATGAAATCAAATAATGGTTGCATGTACATAAATTTTATGCTAATGAAGTTTTTAATTCGATGGGCTTAAAGTTGATAGTTTTGCAGATGTCAAATACGTCCTCATAGACATCAAATAATGGTTGTGTGAACATCAATTTTAGGCTCATAAAATCATTGTGACCTAGTATGAGAATGCCACTTAACACATCCATGGGATATCCCAAGATCTTGGACTATGTTCACTCCATCAAATCAAAATTAGTGATGAAGCATCAACCATAGGATCATGATCTAGGAGCTTGCTTATGATTGGTTGTTTTTGTTAAGGAATCCCTTTTACTTTTAATCCTTGAATGTGGGGGTATCACGTGTTGATCATTTTGGCATTCTGTAGTCTTTTGACTTTTCAACTATGTCTTACACCATTTGATTGAGTCATTCTAGGTAAGTGAGAAATATTGATCATGATCAAAGGGCTTGAATATGACTGGTCTGATGGGATATATGCAAGATTTTGTTGGTTCTTCTAATTTCATTCAATCAAAGGCCATGATGAAATATAAACCATTGGATCACCAAAGATGCAAGTTGTTTAAATCAAATCTTAGGTTTTCCTCACTCCATTGGATTAAATTCCATGGTAATTCATGAGTTTTTAGATCCTACAAGATGCAAGGAAATTAATTTAGGACCATGGAGACATAAAATACTTAGTCTTAAGGTGTTAAGACTAAGGTCTCACTTGTATTAATAAATACATTGGGGAGTTAAGATTAAAATCTTAGGCTAAGGTATAAGTGAGGGGTTAATCTAACATAAAAAGGGACTCAGGGAACCAAAATTAGGCTAAGACATTAAGACTAAGGTACCATTAGTATTAATAAATACTATGGGGCCTTATTGTTAAAGTCTTAGGATAAATTAGGAGATATTAAAAGGACCCTATAGAATGAACAACTAGGTAGGCATACAAATAAACCTTTAAATGGGGATTATAACAAATGGGACCAAGAATTTGAAGTTAAGTTTTAGCTCTATTAAAAAACATGACTAAGCTTAAAACATGGGATTTATCTTTAGGTCCAAAATGGATTTTAAAATTGTCTCTACCAATTTGATTCCTACCAACATTTAAATTTAAACTAAGGTTTTTCCCAGGGTTTAGGGACATGAATTTTCTAGGAACAACACCATGGAACCTATGACCAAAGCCATAAAGAACATTTATTAGCATGGTTAGTCCAAATTAAAGCAAAACAAAACCAAGCAATCTTGTTTTTAATAAAATGAATGATATTTATATTCTATAAATGATCCTAACATGCCAAATTTTCATGTTCAAATTTTAGGGTTTTCCTAGGGTCCTAATTTTAAATAAATGGGGTATGTTAGTCCCAACAACTGATTCACTATTTATCATACCTAGATTATAGTGAGGCCATGATTTGAAAATATTTCCTCTACATTATCACATATATTAGTTTTAAGATTTCTTCATATGTAGTGGAGACATGTTATGATAAGCATGTCCTCCACACTTTTTCAAATTCCAAATTGGCCAAATTCATAGTTATATGATTTAGATACACATTTGTGGTAGATTTTTATACATTGGAACCATTTTTATGCATAGTTTTATCATGATAAATATGTAAAATATATAATGTTCAATGTTCACATAATGTTATAAAATAAAATTAGTTTCAAATTCAAAACTCTTTTATGGACCTTTAACACCCACCATGTTGGACTTTTATAAATTTTACTAAGCCAATCTACTATATTAGTTTGTTTTATTTTTGGTATGGTTAAGGTAATTAAATCACTCAAACTTGAAATTTTAATAGGTTGGACTTGATAACATCATCTATCCATAATAAATTTATAGTTTGGGATGATTTCAATTACTCACACTCACCAACCTTTAACTATGATTGGATTTCACGATTGAGATAATATCATCTATTAGCTGGTAACTCACCTTTAGCTCCAAGGTTTGAGGTAAGTTTTATCCTCCAATATTTATGTGTATAAAAACTTTTGGATTTATATTTGTCATAATCAATGTTATAATGATTCATAATGATAAATCTTTCATCTCATCAAATCACATTACCAAAAGGCAAGGTGGTTGCATTGATACGTAGGTGTACTCATAAACTT
>JARHVA010011230.1:0-2500 GCA_037957365.1 Torreya grandis | reverse complement strand
GAAGAGTTGGATAGGATGTGACATTAATAATGTTGGTGTCACCTCTCAACATCAAATGACATTTATGTTTCATGAATTCATTGAAGATTATGTATATGATATATTGGTAAAATCTAAAGCTAGATGAGATCATCCCATGATACTATGCAATATTTTTGAAAGGTTGATAGAATACGAGGTTCATCTTAATTTGAATAAATGTGTGTTTAGGGTTACATTAGGAAATATTTTGGGATTTATTGCATCACAATAAGGTATAAGAGTGGATCCCTCAAAGTTTGTTTCTATCACTAAAATGCATCCACCTTCAAATCTTAAACAACTTTGTGGTTTGCAAGGTAAAATTCAAGTAAATTGAAGACTCATATCATAAATTTTAGACATATATCATCCTTTCATAATTATTCTTAGAAAAAACATAGCTTACACTAGAATGAGGAATGCAAATAGACATTTTCAAACCTTAAAAACTATCTAGAAAATTCACCAGTTCAAATGCTACCAATTATAGGAAAACCTAATATATTGTATATTGTAGCAACACAATATGAATTAGGGAGATTTTTATCATATCTTGATGAACACGACACATAAAAAGTAGTATATTATCTAAGTGTAACCTTGGTATCATATGAACTAAAATATTTTACCATTAAGAAGATGTGTCTATCAGTTATTTTTTCTTACCAAAAACATTGCCACTACATGCTCATTAATCAAACAAAAATAATTTCAAAAATTGATTCACTTAAGTATATCCTTTCCAATTAAGCTTTAATGAGGAGAATGGCTAAATGGGTTATCATTATAAGTTAATTTTACCTAGAGTATGTTAGTCAAAAAATATCAAAGGAAAAATATTAGCAGACACCTTGGCATAAGCTCCATTAACATATATGAAACCTCTAATCATTATTTTTCTAGATGAATCTATTATGTCATTGAAAGAATAATTAGAGTGGTAGTTATAATTTGATGTGTATTTCACCAATCATGGCTCATGAGTAGGTATTTTAATTATCACTCCATATGTGATAATATCATTTTAAAATTATTTTAAATATGATTCCATTACAAAAATTACATACTAAATTATGAATCTCTTGTGTTTATTCTCAATCTCATAATTCAATGGGGAATCAATTATGTCCTAATTTTTGGGTTCAATTCCAAAAATTTTATAAACCAAGTAGATGATTAATATCAAGATAAAGATGATAAGCTAATTCCTTATAAATAAATGTTAGATGCTATTAAACAGTGTTTTCATTCCATATATTTAGATCAATTTCCTTGAGTTAACAATAAAGAAATATATGTTCTATCTACAACTAGTTCACTCCTTAACATGCATCCATAAGAAAGTCATAACCAATTATTTGTTGATAAATTACTATGTCTGACATATGATGTTACCAAATTTTACATGTTCTATTAGGTTTTTGGTTCTTCTTCCCATTGGTACCAAGATTTATATACATATATTCAAGATAATTTGATCCATCATAACTTATCCCACAATAACAATAAATAATTTATCCATTAGGTTACCTGATTTACAATACTTAGAAACAAACTTATATCTTTTGGGTTATGACATAACTTTATTATAGTGTTTAAACTATGAAGATGTTACCTTGGTCATTAAATAAGTTTACGATATTATTTTTGGTTTTCATAATAGTGGCATGGTACTGGCCAAAAAACTTATAATAATTAGTTATTAGTGGCCAATTATGGAAATTGATTCATGTTTATATATCAAAAACTGCATCCCATGCCAAAATCATAGTGACCTAATCCATAGTCCATAATAATATTTGAAACCAATTACCACTTCATGTAAATTATCCACATGGGGCTTACACGCCATTGGAAAACTTAATCTGAATTCTTTGGATGGACACAAACACATAATTACCATAATTGAGTACTTCACCAAATGGATGGAGGCTATGCCTTTAACACAATAATTGGTAATTTTTTTCCCAAATTTATCACAAATCATACAATTCACCATTAAGATATTTATTTTATAATTATATTTGATAATGGAAAATTTATAAACAATAAAAATGTCAAATCCCTTTATCAAAAATACCATATCAAGCACTAATGGTCAACACCATACTATCCCTAAGGGTAATGATCAAGTAGAGGAATCAAACAAAAATATCTTCAAAATCCTTAAGTTAATTGTTAATTATGTTGGATATGATTAAAAATTATAGATCTAACCCACTTTTTGGGTCTACCACACTAGCATTCACACATCCATGGGGGAGACCTTATATTCCCTTGTTTGCAATATTAAGTCCATCTTAACCATTGAATATAATCTTCCCTAATTAATAATCTCTTTAAGAAATATTATTAAGTAATAACCCTATAGTATCTCAAGGTTACATGAGCTCAATCTCTTAGATTATAAATATCTTAATACCCTTAACCATCTATAATCCTATCAAAACTACTTTTGCCATAGTTACAATAAGAAAAT
>JARHVA010011229.1:42500-65000 GCA_037957365.1 Torreya grandis | reverse complement strand
CAATTTTAGTTAACATTATCAAATAAATGATAGTGCTATCCAGAGGAAGGAAATATTTTTATGGGTAAAAATGTTGGTCAAAGTGGACATAAAAATATATATTTTTTTTGAGAAAATCTTTGAGGACCAAGATTTTCAAAACTAGAGATTTCATGTACTCATAACACCTAAAAAAATGAAAGTGTGGAAATTCAAAACACAAGCACTAAAAACTGATGGGCAAAGGTTAGGACTCACTTAAGAGAAAGAAAATTACCTAGTGGAAAGATAAGAAAAGAGAAATAAATGTAAAATGGAGAAAATAAATGAAAATAAGGAACAAAAATGTGGGTAAAATACCTTGTTGAAAATGAATGGAATGAAGATAATAAGGTTGAGAGGACAATCAAAATATACCAATCTAGAAAATCATGAAATCATGAGAGGTTGAGTATAAATCTATGAGTTTCAAACTCGAAGAGTTTCTTACCACATGAGTTGAATAATTTAGGAGTTTTAAATTAAAATAAAACATTATTTTCAATTTATAATGCTTAAAAACACTTTTCTTAAATAAAAATATGCCTTTGTAGATAATACTTTATCAAACACTTTTTATGATTTTAATTACTAGATTTTTAGAGATTTTGGGACATTTGGTGAACTTAAGAACTAAGAAAGCTTTCTTATTTTCTCTTTAATGTTGAATTACCAAAACACATTATGTCTTAGTGATTTGACCTAACTTTTGGATGTATCAGGGTTCCAAGCGTATCATATTAACTTACTCAAGTTACCTGAAACTTAAAAATCCCTAAAATATCTAAACCAATAAAATATTAGTCCTAGAGTTCAAACAAAACAAGAGATTTAGATACTTTCATTTGGTAAGTTAATTGAATCAGAAAAATATATTTTCAATAATTTTGAGACATGTGAACTACTACAAGGTGAAGGAGATATGAAGAATTCATTAATTGTTCAATGAAAATTTATCATTTTGATGTCTTAAGCAATGCTGTCATAATTTGTAATTTCTATTGAACTCAATCTTGGAAAACAAAATATGTATAATAGTCATAATTATTTCATGTATACAAGGTTATATATGTGTTACATTCCTAACTCTTTAATAAGTTATTATCTAATAATTTTAGTTGTGTTTATCATTAGTGTAGACATAGAAGTCATGAAGTATAACAAAAATTTTAATACGTTCTAAAACAAAACAAAATAATGTATTTCAAGACTAATTTTCAATAAATTTCATAATCCTCACATTTTCAATCTAACATGTATTTCACTCTGAATCTAAATATAATATGATTTATGACTCTATATTGATACTAGGATTTATAATAAAGCTTGATAACATGGGAGTGTAAAAAAATCAACTGATCTTTGGTGAAATGACACTTTTTAACACATATAAATTAATTATTCATTTTAACATTGAATCATTTTATACACACCTAATGTGTTGCATGAGTCTAACTTGTTGAATATGTAATGTTATGTCGACTTTTTGTGTCATTATTTACAATAGTAGTAAACACAATGGAAGAAATAAAGTTTTTTTTATATTTATTATGTTTTAATCACTAAAATTAAAGTAAGTGCATACCTCTAAGGAAAATATAAGAAAAATAGGCACCCATAAAAACTATTTAGGATAAACTATCGAGCACCCATAACATGAACTACAACTTTCTATAATACATGTAAAACCTAGACTGTCACCCATAACATTAATTTTGGATGCATTTATAGGACTAAAATTATTTTTTATAAGTTTTACATAGATTCCTTCTATATTTTTAGAGTTTAAATGATTCTTAAGATATAATACAATGAAAAATGAGTTTTGTAGTCACCATATCATCTTCCTTTTCCATTGGACCATTACTTATGACTTGTCATAATAATAATTTATTTATTTGCATGTTATTTGTTTTCTCTCATGTTTTCAATATTATTTTAGATATTTTATTTAAATTCTTAATGTTTTACAACCAAAATTATAATTATGTCCTTTATTTAATAGAAAATAAGTAGGGTGTACTGATGATTAGACATAAATTCAAGAAGAATATTCAAAATTGAGTTTTATGATATATTAGTTCTACCATATCAATTAATTTATTTATATATAATTATTATTTAAATAAAATTGAGTTGAACTAGAACATTTGTGATCAAGGAAAGTATTTGAGCACAAGTCCAAATGAGGTGGATCCACTCGCAAAAAAACTATTTTGACAATCCCATCCATTAGCTAGCCCTTGCAATTCTATTCCATGTTTCCATTTGACCTTTGTGTGTGTATATCCTAAGTTTATATAGATAATTCCATCACAATATATTTTTTCATTATGTGTGTGATTTATAAAGTAATTTTAATTTCCTTGTTGGAAGCTTCTAAAAATGTAAATTAACAAATCAATTCTAGCAAATTTATATTACAATAATTGTGTTTACTTTTTGTCATTTACATTATAGCAAGAATGTCTACTTTATGTCATTTACATTCTTTCAATGTGTTCCCTATATGCAAATAATAGTCTGTTTTTTTAATAAATATTATAGTTTTGCATATACAATGTTGACATCTTTCCATAATATAAACACCTTGGGTTGACAATTTAATGAAATAACACTGTCAATAAACCAAGTGGTTATCCCTCTAAAGTACAAATGTCAAGTTTTACATGGTAACGCATCAAGTTTAATTAGTAGTTTTTTTTATTATTATCACATACAATGTTAAATGTAAAACACAGTTTCACATTAGTTTTGTGAAAGCTTAAAACATAATTTTGTCCATCTACTAAATTTTTAGATCATGAAGTTTCCTGATTTATTTGTGTTCGCAATAAACTATGTAGACTTAAAAGAATAATATTTAATATAATTCTTGTAATTATATTTCAACCACATAAGTTATACATAAACTTTTACATTTATCATAAAACTTCCAACTCTTTATGAATTTAAGGTCTAAGGTTGAGAAGTATTAAAGATACAATTCCATTATCTAGTGGCTACTTGATGGTGGGTCATGGCAATTTAGTTACATCTTTTTGAAGGTTTAATGTTTGATTAGATTTAATAATCTTATTTACTATTATAAATTAAAACTAGGATACTTCTTGTAATAACTATTAGAATTTATTGATTTTGGATAAAGATAATATAATTTTGAGTTCTATTGATTAAGTTCAACTTATGGATGTTTTGACAATAGACATTGTCCTTAGTTTTATTGTATAGTAATTAAGCTTGTAGTTAATTTTAGGAGTTTTAATTAATGATAATATACATATATAACCTTTCTATAATATTATATAAGATTCATCCCAAAGAAATTTTTTATAACTAAGAGGTCATCTTACACAAAAACATGGTAGATTATATTCTAGACTTAATTAATCCCTTACAATATTTTAGTTAAAATGGTCTAATATGTCTTACTTCCCATTACCACAACTGAGACATTTAAATATGCAATTTTTAGAATATATTGAATACTACAATGAAATTTTTAAAATATATTTCCATGTCATAGAACCAATACAAAAATATATGCTACAATAAACATTATACACTTCTCCATATACATCATAACAAGTTGGGAATGTGCTTCTCAAATAATAATAATAAAAAAGGGGAATGAATATTGATTTAAAATAATTGTTAATTTATAGAACTAATTCTACTATAAAAAATTTAATATGGGATTGGATACATTATCCTATTGGACATGTTAACAAATTTACTCATTCCATAAAATCTTAAAACTTTTAGGGAAGTGGTAGTTTAAAATGGGGTTATTGTTTCATTAAGGAAGATTTATATCTCTTTTATGGTTTAATAAAATGTAATAATGTTCAAATTTGATATTAATAAATATGTTCTCCTCTTATTTAAGTATAAGTCATATAACCAAATTTACAAATTAAACTACTTAAAATGTGGCAACATATTTATGTGATAGTTTTTCATTACAACCAGAAGGCACTATGGACTATAATATAATCAAGTAAAGATATCTCTTGAATAAATTAAGATTTATAAGTCTTTACTAGAATTTCTAGGACTATCATGCATCTATAATTTAAGATGTCTCTTGAAGAAATTAAGATTTATAAGTCTATACTAGAAATGTTAGGACTCTCATGCTTATTTGATTTAAATATTACCTAAGATTATTTGGTATCATTAATGGTTTTATATTTTTAGACTTCACCTTATAACATTCCATGATAAGAATCTCTAGACAACCACTTGAGTCAAGGTTATATATATATTTTTCATCAAATTTCATGAAAGAAATAATTTTCTAAAATTAACCAATAAAGTGTCTACACAACCACCTATGTGAACCTATCTATAAAATTCCACCCATGGGATTTATCAAGTAAGGGTATAAATATACACTAACCCATTAAAGATAAAAATTTATTGATAGAATGGTTTACTATAGTGAATTCATGCATATGAGGCTTAAAATGTATATTATTCTTTTTTATTACATATATATAAGGTTACAAATGTATAGAATCCTAAATCTTCAACAATTTATTATCTAAAAAATTTAGTTGTGATTTGTATATTCATCAAAGTCATAAATTGTAATAAAATTGTTAAAATGACCAACATGAAGAATCCATAAGGTAATTTGATGTAATTTAATATTATATCTATGAGTTTTCTATATAATATTTAACCCTCATGTTCTTAACTTAACATGACTTGCACTTTTAATATAAAAAATTGCCTTATGCCTTTATCTTGCTTCTAGGATTTATAATAAAGCTTGATAGCTTATGAGTGTAACATGTAAAATATAATTTTTAAAACATAAATACATAAATTATTAATTTTTGAAGTACCATAAGTTTGTCCCCAATAATCTATACATCCTTGATTGAAATAGTACTAAACATAATTTATAATTTTAACTATTTAACCAAGTCAATAGTACAAATGACGAAGACCAAATTTTCAAAACTAATTTTTTTATATCCTTGGTTGAGGTGTTTCAAATTATTATCTATAATTTATGTTTGAATACCACATTACTCATTACACATGTAAACATTCTTACTGTAATAACATCTCAAAGTATGTTATTAGAAAAACTCTATTCCAAAAATTCAATCCCCTTATACTAGGTCAACTGTAATAATGAAGAAAATGGATTTCAAAAAAACACACCTATTTAGATTAGTTATCATATACATTTCATGACTATTAATATTTTTTAAGTAGCTAAGTTGACTATGTATTTAATAAATCATATTACTGTTGTTCATTGGTGTCCTATATTTAAGTCTATGCAACACCTAAATAATAGAGAATATGGAAATAGTATATTTAATTTGTTTATAATTGTGAGAATGAAAATTGTACTTCCATGTTTACACATTTGGTATTATTCAAATCAAAACTCATTACTCCATTTTATTCTAATTCATTTCTTTTCATATTTATGAAAATAATAAAATCAACGATGCATAAACTTCACTAATATTAAAGGACACTCATTAATATTAAGTGGCAAGACTGAATGATATTCAATATTCTCAAGAAGAATGATTCAAGGACAATAATTAATCATGTAGATTGACCCATTGAAGTTCATAATAGAAATTCAAACATTTTATGTCTTCTACTATCTTCTGATATAAATTTTTCTCTCATGGACATAGATCAAAACCATGGATTCTAAAAAAAATGGTGTAGGCTTCTGAAATAAATAACTATCCTTCTTGGAAATTTATATGATATTATATGATATCAAACACAACCTTGTCTATTAATGAAGGTTTTTAACAAGTCATAAATAAATAAAACATGATAATCAATGTGTTTTTCTAATGATATTCCTCATGGGAAATATAGAGAGACCTAATGCAATCAATCTTATGTTATTTAACTAAAACATTCACCATTATCCTAGAATAAAACACTATAATATCCATGTAATGCTAGATGTAAAACAAAAATAAAAAATGGTATGGTGAATGATTAATACATTATGTTTTCCATATAATCAATTATTAGATCATGAAAGTTTACAATTGATTGTGTTCATAATAAATTATGTTAAGATCATGAAATTTAGTATAATTCTTGTGATTATATTTCAAATAGGTAGGTTATACCTAACTTTGTAGTTTTTCCAAAAACCTACCATGTATTTATGCATTTGAGTTGAAACAATGAAAAGGGTGAAAGAAATAGTTCCAACATATAGTGGCTACCTAGTAGTGAGTTTATGGAAGGTTGGTGGCATCCTTCCTAAGGTTTAGTATTTTCATGTCTTTAACATAACAATATTACCATTTTAAATTAAGACTAGGGTACTTCATCTAACAACTATTAGATTTTCTTGGTTTGTGAGAGAAATAATAAAATATTAAGTTCTTACGGTTAGATTCAACTTATCAATGACTATTCCTAAAATGAATTAAATTTGTGATAGTAGACCACATGCTTAGGTTTTTTGTATGAAAATTAATACTTGTATTTAGTTTTGGGAATTATAAAGTTTTATAATATGTTTGCATCATCCATGCCATGATAAGATAGAAGCTTCATCCAAGAGAACTCTTTGATAGGTAAGAGGTTATCTTATACAAAAACATAAAAAATTACAATCTAGACCTAATTAATCCCCAAAAAAAATTTATTTGAGAAAAGATAATATTTATTACATACCAATACCATAATCGAGAGATTTAAATGTGTAATCTATAACATCTAATGAATCCTACTAAATCAATGGCAAAAAATTGCAAACAAGCTAAAAATCAATGTAAGATATTTCCATGTGATTGAATCACTAAAAAATTATATTCTTGCAACATAAGTACGACAATTATCCATATAAAAAATTGCATGCTAGTAATGTCCTTGTCTCGAGAATCATGAACCACAAAAAAAAAAAGAAATATTGATTTGAAAGTGGTTAATTTTTGTAAGTAGTTTTAGTGTAGAATAATCAAGATGGAATTGAATACCTTATCCTCTTATATGTATTAATAAATTAATTTTTTCAATAAAAGGTTACACATTTTAAGGAAGTGTTAGTTTAAAATCAGATTTTAGTTTCATGTCTAAGTGAATCCTTGCTATAGAGTAACTGCATTAGATGAAACTACATCTAATGAAAAGAAATGATCCTTCATAAAATATGTAGCAATTATCTTACATTCCTACGATTTTATCTAAGATTTGGTTCCATTATTAATAAAAAACTCCACCTTAAGATTATTATTCAAGAGATGACATACAAACAAGAGATTTATTTTCAAGCTAGGGACATACAAAAACTTTATGAGAGTATAATTTCTCATCTCGAGAGAAATGGTGATAGTTATAATTATTTATACAACATAATCCTTATTATCAGTTATCAATGGATGATGTCATATGGGTTTATTATTCAATGAATCAAAGATCTCCTTTCATCTTATCATATACTTTTTGGTACTTGAGTTAGTCAACCAAACATAATTCACTAGTGATGAGGTTTGGTAGGTAATAACTACATTCTTATGTGCACTACAATATACTTATTCTAGTAGCTCCTCTTTAGATACATCATCTTATTTTGGTTGATTTTGTGCCCAATGTTTTCACTAATTCCATCATTAACGATGAGGACATATTTTTATTTATATGAATCATCTAAATTGGATGGTCCCTCTCGATTGGATGTGCCTTAATTCAAGGAATTATAATATCACTCATTAGTGTCATGAGTATTATGTGGTAAATATGACACCATTATTTTATTGTCTAGGAATTTAAATGATGTTCATATAGTATTGGAGGTCATTTATGGAACTTTTGACCATTCTACTTGGAAATCAATGATCTGTCTTCAAACTCGTCTTGCACTAATTAGATGGCTTCTTCTTGTTAAAGCATATCTACCACATATTCAAAAGGCATGAATTTATTTATATTGCTTAGTATTGTGATGAATGTTTGAAATCAATAAGGAAGAAAAAAAATATTATCCTCAATATTTTCACCATGCACAATTAGTTCTATAGGATATTCTACCACATGGTGTAGGAAATCCTAAACTTTATTTACATATTTTATATTAGTTGTATGAATATTTGAATGGAGATGGAGGATATTTATTTGGTTCTTTGCCCTGTATATATTGGAAAGAATGTCCCAACCCTCCATTTTTTATGCATCCTGAATATGTGGTTTAACTTGATCTTTGATACTGAGTGTAATCAACATCATGGCTTTGGTGTTAGACTTGTCATACAATGTTTTATAATTAAATCTAGTTGGATGGGTCAAACTACCAATGATGACCCCTCATAATTATTAAAATTTAAGAATCGTGTGCATGTTTATCTTTCATGCTACATAGTTGGGACATTTTAGGTGTTGGGAATTAGAAAGGAGAAACTTTGGCATTGACATGGCTTATGTCTCCCTTAAATATGTGAGGTGATTACATTTTATTGCTTAAAAAATTATGTATTAAAAAGAACATATCAAAGGTAACTAGCACCTTTACAATATCAAGCTTTTTGAGATGCTTAAGAATAAAATCTAGAATTTAGGTAAACTTGATAGGCCTATAAAATTATATGTGTTCATTTGTTATGGCATTATTATTCATGTTCATCATATATAACATATCCTTCTTATAGATTGGAACATATCTTCTTTGCTTGACACAGTATATCGAACCATAAATATTCCATTAGTCCTTGTTGTATTAATTCATCAAATTACAGGTTACCATCATTTCAAAAGTAATCTTGGAGAGAAAAGAAAATGCTTGTTCAATTATAAAAACTCATTAAATCACACTAAATGCTAACTATCATGTGACCAAAGTCAGTCAAGCTTTATTTTATTTTGTACAAATATAAATACGTAGTGTAAATGTACAAAACATAACATAGATGCACAATGTTTTAGCATATTTTAGCAACTTTAAAGTGACATATACATGATATTTATTGTGTCACCTTGCTCCATAATGTCTAATGATTTTTATATACCTAATCTTAATCTAATTGAGTCTTCATTGCCAATTTTTCCTGGTACAAGAAGATGTGGAAGAAAATACAAATGCCACTCTAATCATGGAAGGATAGGGATGGTGCCTTCAAGGTCAATGAACTACCAAAGTATAGTAGCCTACTAATCATAGCATAGATGAACACTTTACTATTGAAGGCTTCCCAAACAATACTCTCAATGATCTTTTGGATAAAACTATTGGTCACAATTGAAATTGTGATACCATAATGAATAAGTTTGAATGCTTTGATGTTTATTCATTAAGCCAACACGATCATATATAAAACTAAATATGGTAGATAAAATATTTAATAATTATCAAATGTAACTCTTTACTATTCAATTACTAGTTAATCTAATTTATTTAATGTAACAATCTAATAATTCTAAAATTACCACCTTTATTATATTTTTTTTACAAATGTACCCCTAAAATAGATTAAATTTTATCTTCCCAAGAGACTTGGTGAGTATATCTTCTATTTATAAATCTATTAGGAAGTACTAGAGATGAATGAAGTGATTCAAGTACCTCTAAATTTTTTGATTATTTTTTTCAAAAGACTTATGTGTTCTTTCTCAATTAGAAGAGTGAAGAATTTGTCTATTTTATGGTCTTCCACCAACTTGTTGTGACATAGATTGGTAAGCCTCTTCATCTCATCAGCTCATAGTAGGAGAAAGGGGATTCAATCAAAGGAGTTATCAATATTCTTAAATCAACATGGCAACAAATACTAACTAATTGTTCCCTATATGTCCCCAATAGAATGGAATTGAAGAGTGACACAATCATTCCATCATGGATATGGCTCCTTCTATGATTTCCACTATGAAGTTAGAAGTGCCATTTTGGACAAAAGTAGTCTAGACAGCTATTTATCTTCTCAATAGGGAACCCATGAAGATATTATAGAACATGACATAAGAAGATTTATGGCGTGATCATAAAAATTTGATATCATATCTAAGTCTATTTGGTTGTATGTCATATATGCATGTCCAACTTATATATAATAACGAGATAAAACTGAAGACACTCGAGTGTATCCTATTATGGTATATTACTACCTCAAAATCATATCATCTCATGGATATTGAGACACAAAATATTTAAATTTTTTGAGATGTGGTTGTTAATTAGTCCTTATTCAATTAATTAACACATAAATGGGAGTCAAAACCAAAAACCTATAATAAGTTGATTCCATAGCTAGATGATGACCATGATGAATCTTGTCAACATGAAGATAAGCTGCAAGGATAATTATTTATTGAAATTGAAAATTTAAAAAATAATTTTTCATCATATCAATAGAAACATTAATGTCCAAAATGGGTAGAAAGAACCATCATGGACTAATACCTAAACTCTATTGTAGATAATCCACTAGGAGTTCACACAAGAAGATTGATGAGAAATGAGGTTCATATCACACTGATGAGTCTAGTTGTTGACAATATAAAACTAGAGATAGTTGGACATGCATTATGTCAATGCCAGTGGATGAAGGCCATGGATGTCGAATATCATTCCCTAAAAAAATAGGATGTAGTAACATATTGATATACCTAGAGGAAAGAAACCCATTGGATGCAAGTGGAATTTCAAAATAAAATACAAGGTAGATAGATCCATCAAAAAATACAAAACACAACATGTTGAAAAGGGGTATGATCAATAAGAAAGAATTTATTATGAGGAGAACATTGCACCCAATATGAAAATCAAAACCATCAGATTTGTTCTAACACTAAAAACATAAAAAGGATTGAATATTAAGCATATTGATATGAAAAGTGCTTTCTTGAATGTTGATCTCAAGGAAGAAGTGTACATGACCCATCCACGATGATTTATTAATGAACAACATCCATAAAAGGTATGTTATTTAATAAATTCACTTTATTGATTTAAGTAGGCACTAGGGACATAGTACATTAAGATAGATGATCATTTATTATAGTATGGATTCACTTGTAACCCCTTAGATTCAAATTTATATATCAAGAAGGTAGGCATAGATATTATCATTCCTTTTTTGTATATGGATGATCTTGTGATCATAAGAAGATCGGAAGATCTCATCAAAATAGTGAAGAATGAATTAAAGAAATCATTCAACATGATAGACATGGGGATACTTTATTACTTTCTTGGCTTGGAGATATTACAAAATAAGAATCATATTTTTGTATCACTTATGAAATATGCCAAGACAATACTTGAGAAATATGGGATGATAGATTGTAAACCATTATCAACTCAAATGGATAAATATTTGAAATTGTCCTTATTTTAGGATTTAAATCATGTAGATGGAAATCACTACATGAAACTTATTTGGATTATCATTTACTTGACATATAGCAGACTAGAAATATGCTTTATTGTTAATTATATTTTGAGATTCATGCAGAAGCCAAAGAAGTGTCATTGGGTTGTAGTAAAGTGAGTTTTGAGATATGTCTAAGGTATAAAAGATTATGGTCTAGAATACAAGAATAAATCACATTTATTCTTGTATTGTTATATAGACTAGAACTATAATGATATATTCATGACAAGAAATAAACTACATGATATCTCTTTCATCTTAGATCTATACCAAATTTTTGGATTAGTAATAAGTAATATATATTTTATATCTCCTCCATAGAGGCAAAATATTTTTCCATACGAGGAGATGCATGAGAAATAATTTTACTATATCTCATTCTGTTCGACATGGAAATTATTAAAGATGACCCACCAATCCTTTTATGTGACAACCAAGGTGTGTTGAAGCTCGTCAACAATCTAGTGTTTCATGAAATAAAGAAACACATTGAGGTAAAATGCCATTACATTCAAGAACAAGCCTTGAACCACCACATTCAGCTCCATTACTACCCAACAAATTTATAGATAACATATATACTCAAAAAGTCATTTGGTAAGGGGAAATTTGATCTATTTCAAGGGTACATTTGTATAAAAAGGTAATAAAGGGGGGAATGCCAGTTTAATTATAATAATACATTAATTTTAAAATAAAAAATTTGATTTATTAACCTAAATTCATGTAGTTACTATTATGGATAATTATGCTCCAAACATTTTTATCATTGTATATATGCACGTATCTATCAATCTATAATATATCAAGGCATTTTGACTTCTTTATTCTAGTATCAAATTGAAAAGTTTGATCAAACATTTTAGCCAAAATATAATCAGGTATTGTTAAGGAAGCCTTCAATAGCAAGGTATTCATCTATGCTAGGAGTAGCAGGCTACTAGACTTTGATAGGTCATTGAGGTCATTGTTATGAAGGTATTGTCCCTATACTCCCATACTTTGAGCAAGAATTGGAGTTTATTACACATCCTCATATACCATGAGAACTTGATGGTAATAACTTAGTTGAATTAAGATAAAGTAGAGGAACATTGCTATCCATCATAGAGAAAAGTGATGCATAGCAAATATCATGTTCATGTCTCTTTGAAGGTGTTGTAATATAGTAAAACATTGAGCATTCATGTTATGATCTCTATATTTATGGTATACATTTCCTCTAACACATGATAAAATAAAGTTCACCTATATTTAGTTACACAACATTCAGTATTTGGTGTGCTTGAATGATTTATACCAATTTCATAGACATTTACTTTATTATCCAAGATGCCCTTAAAAATGATGAAAACCTATAATTTTATGAATTAATATGAGAAGGAATACTATAATATTTCTAGTTTGATGTACAGTGTTAGGTAAGTAAGATATGTGTTAATTTGGAAGAAGGCTATGTTGAAGATGATGAATACAAAGAACACACTCACAAGTGACCATATCTAACTACAAAGGCCTATAGAGCTCACCTGAATGCCACATTACATTCTTAAGTCCCTTAAAAATCTTGACATTATGTGTAAAATTTATGTAAAGGCATTATTTACATTTGATAAGGTATATTTTTTATACATAATTTTGAAGCAAAAACAATATTTTTTACCTTTGTTATTGTATATTTTAAAATAAATTACATATTTAAGTGAGAAATATGAACTATGTCAGTACCAATTTTTTTCATTTTTGATTCTCAACTCCTAAAATTACTTAACTATGTACCATAGAAGACAGATATAAACATAATTTTTCAATTTGAGAAATTATCAAGGATCATCATTGGTAGTGTGCTTCATCCAAATAGAGTTAATAAGTAGATGAAGTATGACAAATCTAATTCCAAATCACAATTTTTTATTACACTAAATATCACCAATGAGGTTCAACCACATATTCAATATGAATCAACATTTAAGGAGGCTTGTGATATTCTATCCACTATCTACAAGGTGAATAACCAAATAAATATCCTCCATCTCTAGTCTAAGATTTATAGACTCAATATGAAAGATGGAAAGGAATTTTGAGGAGTTATTACACTAGGTGGAATAACTTTTCATAGAACTAGGTGTGTTCATTTAAAATATTGAGGATAAGATGCTAATCCTAATCACTTTGAGAACTCTTCCTTTTCAGTTTCAAACATTCATCATAAAATAGAGAATTAAGAAGCAATTAGTGTCTTTTGAATACCTAGTAAATATTCTACAACAAGAGGAATCATCTAGCTAGTAGAATATGAGCTTGATGAAAAAGCATTTATTTCCAAATAATGTGGTCAAAAATTACATAAATAACTACCAATACAACATCAACATCGATAAAAGTCATAAATAGTGAAATGGTGGTGTTATATTTGTTGTACATATACTAATGACAATGATTGATACTACTATAATTCGTTGAATCAAGGCACATCCATTTGAGAGGGCATATCTAGTTGAGATGATTCATAATAATATAAAATATGTCTTCATCATCAATGATAGATGTAGTGAATACATGTAGCACAAAATCAATCAAAATAAGATGATGCATTTGAAGAGTAAGTCCCAACAAAAGTAGATTATGGTGCACATAAGGATGTAGTTCTTGTATACTAAACCTCATCACCAATGATAAATTTTAGGTTGATTGACTCAGGTACAAATAAGTATATTATAAGATGCAAGGAGTTATTTAACTCATTAAATTATCAACCAATTAGAGATTGGGTTTGGATCATAGATGATAAGGAATATGTTGTAGAAAGAATTTGAACTATCACCATTCCACTCATTATGATAAGTTTTAATCTCACAAAAATAGTGGTATCATATTTTTTTCAAAAACATTCATGACACTTATTGATGCTACTATAATGCCTTAACTCAAGGTACATTTGGTTAAGAGGCCACTTTTAGTCGATATGACTTGAAATAATGAAAAGGATGTCTTTATCATTGCTGATGGAAATAATGAGGATGTGTAGTGATATAAAAGTAACTAGAAAAAATGATACATCTAAAGATTAGGTAAAAATAGAAGTAGGTACACATAATAATGTAGTTATTGTCTCCTAAACCTTGTAATCAACAAACAATGTTTGCTTGATTAACTTGGGCTCTACCAAGAATATGATAGGATGCAAGGAGATATTTGATTTGTTGACTAATCAACCCACTGAAGATTGGGTTTAGATCACAAATGTTAAGAAGTATGTTATAGAAGGAATTGGTATTATCAGCATTCCTCTTAGGATGAGAAGTTGTACTCTCACAAAGGTGTTGTATGTCCCCAACTTGACAAAAAATCTATTTTATATAAGTTAGATCTTGAATCATAAGCTTAAGGTGTAGTTCTTGATCAATAATGAAACCAAGTTCTATCTCATCTCATAGGAAGATAAGATAATTTATATAAATTTTATGAAGGATCATTTATTTACACTAGATGTAATTTCATCCAATACAGTTGTTCTCTTTTCCCCCATGTTAGAATCTATTGCCCTATGGTATTATCAATATGGACACATTTTTGTTATCTCCTTATACCAGCTCAGCTCTAAGGAAATGGTACATGGTATACCTCAAATTTATCATTATTTCCCTATATACCATAGATTTTTTTAAGGATAACAACATAATGTTATATTTAAGATGATTTTATCTCATTCTAAGGATCATCTCAATTTGGTGCATACCAATCTCTACAAACCACTGCCTACTACATTTCAAAGATTCAAATACTTCTAATTATTTTTTGATGATTTATTTATCTTAAAAAACTTGGGTGTTCCTTATTAAGAAGAAGAGTGAAGCATTTACTCATTGTTTAGGTCTTCCACTAGCTTGTTGTGATACAATTAGGGAAGCATCTTTGTCTCCTTTACTCAGATCAAGGGGGGAATTCACATTAAAGGATTTCTCAGCATTTTTGAACCAACAAAACTTCAAACAACACTTAACTACTACCTATATATACCCAACAAAATGGAATTACATAGATATGTAATAGTTACATCATAGAGATGGCTCATTGCATGATTTTCACTACAAAGTTATAGGTACCATTATGTGTAGAAACAATAAAAAAAACCATTTATCATCTTAATAGGGTACCTACAAAGATGTTTCAAAATAAGACACCATAAGAGGTATGGAGTTATCTTAAATCTTTGATCTCCCATCTAAGAGTATTTGTTTTTACATTATATATGCATGTCCCAAATAAAAAGATGAAAAAGATAAAATTAAAGATACTTTAGTATATCCTATTAGGTTGAGATAATTCCTCTCAAAGTAGCTATAGTTTAGTGTTTTAAATAAGTAAACTCATCAGTCTGATAACCTGTCTTCTCACATGTCTTCTTATCTAAACTATTGATGAAATATATGTAATATAGTTCAGGTGTCAGTCTATAATGGTTCTTTCTACCCATTTTGGATGTTGAGACTATTGTTGATATTATAAATAAATTTCTTCCAAATTTTAAATATCAATGAATAATTCTCCTTGTATCCCATATTCATATTGATGAGATTCATCATACTCACCATCGAACTGTGGAATCAAATTATGATAGATGTTTGGGTTTGACTCCTCTTTATGTGTTAATGAGTCAAATGATTACTCATTACAAACCATGTCTCAACTATCATAATTATTCCATATCTTAGGATACATGAGATGATATGATTTTGAGGTAGCATTATACCTCAATAGAATGTAATAGAGTGTCTTTAGTTTGATCTTATTCCTCTTTTTACATAGATCATGCATATATGATGTATACCCAAATAATTTTAGATGGTAAATCAAAGGTTTATAACCACTCAATACCTCTTTTAGTGCCTTGTTCTGTAATATCTTTGTAGGTTCCCCATTAAAAAGATAAATTATTATTTGGATTCCTTCCATCCAGAATGAAACTTACAACTTTACAGTGGAAAGCATGCAAAAATACATATCCATGATATAATCATTGTGCCACTCTATAATTCTATTTTTTAAGGTGTGTATTGATAAATCAAGTGTTTTTGATGTCATGTTGCTTCAAGAATTCCTAAACCTCCTTGTATGTGTATCCCCCTTTATTTGAGTGGAGGATATGAAGAGGCTTGCTTGGCAGTGTCATAACAAGCTGGTGGAAGACCTTAAAATGATAAAAGACTTCACTTTTATTCTTGAGAAATAACACCCATATATTTTGAGATAAACCATCAAAAAACAATTAGAATTACATGAATCCTTGAAAATTAGTTGGTATGGGTTAACATAGATTGTTATGCAACACATCAAGATAATCCTTATCATGAGATGAACTTGCCTCAAATGGAAACTTCTATTATTTTCTTATAAAGCATCCAAGGCATATAGGTAAAAAAAATGTGAAAGTTGAGGTATAGCATGTACCATTACCTTAGATTTGAATTGGTGCGTGGAACTACTAGAAAGGTTCTCATATTGTTAATTCTAGAGGCCAATATATTCTACCATAGAGGTAGAGATCAACTGCATTGGGTGAAATTACATCTAGTGCAAATAAATGATCCTTCATAAAAGGTATATAAATTTCCATACTTTCCCATGATATACAAAAGGATTTGGTGACATTCTTGATCAAGAATTCCACCTTAAGCTTACGAATAAAGAGATCACTTACAAACAAGAGATTTGATGTCAAATTGAGTATATATAACACCTTTGTGAGAGTACATATTATCGTCTTGAGAGGAATGGGGATAGTCCTAATTACTTCTACAACATACTCTTTATCATTTGTGATCCAAACTCAATCTCTAGTGGTTTTCTTAGTCATTAAATAAAATAGATACTTACATCCTAGCATTTTCCTATTGGCACCCATGTTAATCAACCAAACATTGCTTGCTGATGATGAGGTTAGAGAGATAATAATTACATTCTTATATATGTGACCATATTCTTCTACTAGTACCTCCTCTTCAAATGCATCATCTTGTTCTGGTTACTATTTTTCCACTACATGTCATCGTTACTTCCTCCACCAATGATGAGGACATCTTTTTGATTATTTTGAATCATATTGACTACATTTGCCCTCTTGATTGGATGTGTCTTGATTAAAGGATTTATAGTATTAGTTATCAGTGTCATGAGTATTTGTACAGTAACCATGACCCTATCATTTCATTTTTTGAGACATCAACTAATGTTGATGTTGTGTTAGTTCTCCTTTTTATAAAATTTGACCATACTACTTAAAAATAATTGCTTTGTATTTGAAATCATCTTGCACCAATTATATGACTTATTATTGTTATAGAATACACACCAAGTCTTTAAAATATAGTAGTTACTTTGTAATGTTATGTGTTGTGATGTATGCCTAAAACCAAGAGGGAAGAGATCTTAGAGTGATCAAGACCAACATCTTGTCCTCAATATTTTCACTAAGTGTGAGCTAGTTCTACATGAAGTTCACCAATATGACATAATAACTCTTCAAAGTTTTCATAATCTTTCACACTGAGTGTATGAAGTTTGGAATAGAGATTGAATATCTTTGTTTGGTTCTTCACCTTGTAGATAGTAAATAGAATGTCCCAAGTATCTTTTGATGTTGATGCATCCTAGATATGTAGTTGAACCTCATTGATGATATTGATTGTAACTAAAACCAAGTCTTTTGTATTAGACTTGGCATATTTTGTCTACTCATTAGTTCTAGTTGGATGAGGCACACTATCAGTGATGATTACCCATTATTTAAATTAAAGAATCATGCAAATATTTATCTTCCATGCTGCATAAGTGGGATGTTTTAGGAGTTAGGCATAAAAAAGGAGAAATGTTATCACTAACATAATTAGTATTTATCCATTAAATCTACAATTTGTTTTTAAATATGTAACAACAAATGCAATTATTTTTTCTTCAAAATTCTATATAAAAAATTATACCTTATCAAAGGTAACTGATGCCTTTATATAAGTTATAAACACAATATCAATCCTTACAAAGGCTTTCAGGAATGAAATATGGAATTTAGGTAAACTCAATAGGACTATGTAGTTAGATAAAATCACTTGTGATGGTGTTCTTCTTCATGTTCATCATCTATATTGTAGCTTTATTCCAGGTTGGCATGCATCTTCCTTGTTTTATAGTATACACCAAACTATAAATATTTCAATAGTTTGTACCTTAGTAATTCATAAAATTTAAAGTTGTTAACAATTTGAAGGGTATCTTGGAGAGTGAAATAAATTATTATGTAATTGGTGAAATGCATTCAAGTATACAAAATGTTGATTGTGTCACCAAAGTCAGATGAGCTTTGTTTTATAATATGTTATCAAAAATACACAATCGAAATGTATATAACATAACCTAGATACTAAACATTTTACCATATTACAACACCTTCAAAGTGACATGAACATGATATGTACTATATGTCATCTTTCCCAATGATGGTTAGTGATACTCCTCTACTTACTCTTCCTTAAGTTGAGTCACTACCACCAAGTTATCATGGTACCTGAAGATGTGTAAGAAACTCTGAATGTCACTTTAATCATGGGAGGATAGGGACAACACCTTCATGAGATTGATCTCAATAACTTAACAAAGTGTAACAGTGCATTGCTCTTAACATGGATTAATATATTACTACTAAAGGCTTCCCAACAATGTCCTTGATTATATTTTGGTATCAGAGAGGTAACTCCAACTTAATGTTTAAGACAAAATATTATCAAGGGAATTATTGGGGAAGCCTTCAGTAGTAAGGTATTCATCCACACTAAGAATATTGGGTTGATATACTTTGGTAGCTCATTGAGGTTGTTTCCATGAAGATGCTTCCCCATTCAAAGTAGTAGTTGGAGTTTATTTACATCCTAAGGTATTGTGATAACTCAATGGCAAGGAATTAGCTAGAGTAAGAGCAATTGGATGAAAATCAATAGACATTATAGAGAAATGTAATGCATATTAGATATCATTTTCATGTCACTTTTAAGGTGTTATAATATAATAAAATGTTGAACATCCAGGTTATGTTTTGTACATTTTGTATGTTGTTATCAAAAAATAAAAAAAGATCACCTAAATTTGGTGACATGAAAGTCATCATTTGGTGCACTTGAATGAGTTTCATTAATTTCATATGCATTTATTATTCTATACAATATTCCCTTTAAAATACTAACAACCTACAATTTGATGAATTAATATTGCAATGACTACTAGAATACTTATGGTTTGATGTACAATTTCAAACATGAAAGATATGTGTCAACCTATAATAAGTCTATGTTGTAGATGATGAACAAAAAAATACCACCCTCACAAAGGACTACATCTAAAAACACAAGCTTATCAAGCTCAACTAAATGCCACAATTCATTTTTAAGGCCCTTGAAAGGCCTGATAGTGTCTAAAACATGTATAAAAGCATTAGTTACCTTTGATAAGGTATGTTTTTTATATATAATTTTGAATCAAAAAAATATTTTTTTGCCTTTTTTATTAAAAATTTATAAATAACTTATAGATTTAAGGGATAACTATGAACTATGTTAGTGTGAAAATTGCTCCTTTATAGTGCCCAGCTCCTAAAAGGGCCCAACTATGTAACATGGAAAACAAATATACACATGATTATTTATTTAAAATAATTATGGGGGATCATCATTGGTAGTGTACCCCATCCATCTGAAGCTAATGAGAAAATGAAGTATCACAAATCTAATTCAAAATCCCTAATATTGATTACAGTTAATATCATTGATGAGGTTCAACCACATATTGGGGATGCATCAACATCTAAGGAAGCTTAGAACGTTTTATCCACTATTTAGGAGGTGTTGAACTAAACAAATATACTCCATCTCTAGTCCAAGCTTCAAACACTTAATATGAAAGATGGAAAGAAAGTTGAGGAGTTATTACACTAGGTGGCAGAACTTCATGCATAACTAGTTCCACTTGGTGAAAATATTGAGGATAAGATGTTGTTCCTAATCACTTTGAGATAAATCCAATCTTAATTTTATATATTCATTATAACACTAAAAATTACAAATCAAATAGTGTATTTTGAATAAATGATGAATATCGTACAACAAAAAAAAAATAATCTAGTCTGTGGAAGATAAACTCAAAGACAAAACATTTATTTTTATGAAGTGTGGATAGAAGTTATAGAAATGAATGCCAATGTAGGATCAACATCAGTTGAAGTCTCAAAAATTAAAATTATCATGTCATATTTACAACACAAATACTTATGACACTAATTTTTACTACTATAATACCTTGATTGAAGGCACATCTAGTTGAGAGACCACTTTTAATCAAGGTGATTCATAATAATATAAAAATATATCGTGTTTGGTGATGGAACCAACAAGGACATATAAGGACACAAAATAAACTAGAAAAAGATGATATATCTAAACAAGAGGTACTAGTAGAAGTAGACTATAGTGTACATAAAAATGTAATTCCTATCTCCCAAACCTCATGACTAGGTATCAATGTTTAGTTGATTGAATAAAGTTCCAAGCATATGATAGAATCTAATGATATATTTGATTCACCAACTAACCAACCCAATAGAGATATAGTTTGGATTATAGATGATAAGGATAATATTGCATAAAGAATTGGGTCTATCACCATTCTTTTTAGGTGAGAATATGTACTCTCAAAAAGGTGCTTTATGTCCCTGACAAAAAATATTTTTGAATGTCCATTAATGGATAAGGGGAATGAAACAAACTTATATTTTAGTAACACTAATTGTATTGGTATTAGTGAGGCACTAATGCATAATTTAGTAATTATGAAAGCAATTACAAATGCTACAAATATGAAAATATCATTGGCTTCTAAAAGGTGTATTTTTATGTAATGTAAGACATAATGTTCTAAGAAAGATGATATTTTTAAATACTAAAAATATTAAAAATGGTGAAGAGCTAGAAGAGGATGAAGATTCCTCTTTTGATTTTTCTGAAGAGGGAGATGATGGATTGGATGATGAACATACATATGAATAAAATGAATATGTTGATGAAGTAACCTAGGGAAATGGATATTGGTCTGAGGCCCAACATAAAAAATAAGAATAATTTGTTAACATTAATTCACACAAGTAGAATGGACCACTCATTTGGATCTTAACACATAATATGGAAAATTTCATGCCCTTATATACTCTTCTCTTATAATTTTTGATAACATGTTGATGGCTATTTGGACATTCCTATTGTCACTTTGTTTAGCTTCTATTATTCTATGAATCACCATGTAATATATGAACAAGACCTTTTACACTCTTACTCTAAGAAAAAGAGACTTTGTTTATGCTAGAGTTATATTTAAAAACTTTAGAAATTTATTCAATATCAAGTGTAGGTGAAAGATTTCAATTGAGAGAATATAATGGTGAAAATGACAATAAGAAATAAGAGATTAAAACATTGACTAAGCTATTATTTACACCTCTTTGGTTACCACTAGGCTCAAAATCAACTCTTGATAATATCAAATCCATGGATTCAACTAACACATGGAATTGAGTAGGCTTGGCCTCATGTTAAAGAAGGTGGAGATTTATAGCTTATCGTTTTTATGGTTTGAGTTATGAAATTCATTTGGTAAATCTATAGAAGGATAATAAATTATTTCATAATTAAAACATAAGGCTATTCTTCATTCTTCTTGGGGAAAATATAATGTTGAACAATCTTCTTTACTGAAGTATCTAAAGGCTTCTAATTTATCACATCATCCATCAAGTTTGAAAGTTCTAAGATATTAATTTCCTCTAAAGATGGAACATGAATCCTTGAATGATATATTAAGAACAATACATAATTCATAAAACACATATGTCTTTGATCAAGTACTACCAACTATTTTTGATGAAGTACAAAGTTAACAACCTTCACTATGTGATCAACAATGGCTATTTGATATGGAGTAAGGATGGTTCACATAGAGAATGGAAATAATCTTACTCCATAAGTCATATCAAGTTGGGTTCCTTGATAAATAATCAAGGGTTTTCTCTAATACAAAT
>JARHVA010011229.1:0-35000 GCA_037957365.1 Torreya grandis | reverse complement strand
TACTAAATGAATATATTAATAAAGGATAAACCCTTGTTACAGTTGAAAAAAACATACATTAAGTAAAAAATACATAAACTAAGAAATAAATAACCTACAATGAAAAATGAAGTGCTATACACATCTTAATTAATTTTTTTCTTTTTGTACTTAAAAAAATCAATGGATTAAAATGTATTTACAAAATTGCATGTCAAATTTTTTTTTGTGTAAATATTTTTAATAAATCTATTTAAAAATATATGAAAACTATACATTATTTGATTTAAAACAAACTAATCTAATGTATTTCTTTAAAATCATCACTCAGTTTTAGCTATCCAAAATGTTTGGATTCTCAATGTTGTTACAATTTATCATGACATTTACTAATGTAGCCATAGAAAATATGATAAAAATCATCTATTCATTAATTTAATACATATGTATAACTTCTTCCAAAGGTATAATTTTCACTTAGAAGAGAATTATGTTTTATTGAGGATATTTAGTGTTGATGTAGATATAATAGATTCATTTTATTAAATTATCAAAGGATTCTTCAACAAACCTATTTTTAAAAGTTTTAAAAATGAATTCATTTCATATGGCCACTTTTTGATAAGCCATTTTCCTAAATAATTATATGAGTAAACATAGAGTAGTTTACACCAAATCACTACATCTACTTGAACATGTTCAAGTATTTATATAATGCCCATTTTATTCATATCATATATTCATCCAAATCAGTGAGAACAAATTTGTAGATGAATTTTACCAAATAAAATTTTGCCCATATGTATTCTTCCAGATTATCCACATGACTATAAGGGAAATGTATATTCAACAATAATTACAATCCATGAAACTTAATATTGATATGAATTTTCTCAAATACATAAGGTAAAATCATAAAAAATTAGACCTCTCCATTAAATTTCCTTACTAAAATTTAGGAAAAAATCATTAAAATCATTTTTTGAACACACTAAAATAATAAAAATAAAAGAAACCAAATTTATTTTGGTGTATATCATCAATATTTGACCATGAAAAAACTTAGAATACATTGACAAGGTTTTTTGAATCATTAGGCATCCACGAGTGAAATGCATTTACTTCAAAACCTGATGGATTTTCTAGTCCATCTTGATGATTAGTGATTAATAGATTTGAATTACTTAAATTGGGTAATTGTAAGCTCTATTAGGTTTTAATTGTATCCTTCTTGGTTATTTTTTTTAAAAAATTCATATAATGCATAGTTATAGTTATGATTGACTATGATTCTATTTAATAACAAACTAACCTTCCATTTGAAGATTTCATTCAGAACATTCCTTGCATCTAATTTTATCAATTTGAATGATATTATAAATATTAATTATTATTAATTTCATAATGGATACCAATCATAATATAATGAATAAATGTAGAAATACATTATGGAATAAATTGATAAGATTAATGTTTCATTGAGGAGAAAGAACTTGTAGAAGATATGGGACCTTTGGGTTATACTATGATTTTGTTGAACATCATAAGTCTAAAATTATTAAAAGGATTAAAGGTTATAGTGGTCTATATTAGGAACCTTAGAAGTAGAACATTGAATTTACATAAAAATAAAAGGATGTGGATAGGGAGGCTGAGATATTCATTTAAAAATATGTGTACATCTTAAATTAGAATGACAGTCTTCACAATTATAGAATGAGGAAATGATTTCAATAGGTGCAATATTGACTTGTGTCTTTGAAGAGTCTATACACCTCTTGCTAGTATTTCCTCATATTGTAATCACAAGGATTGTCATTCCAATTTATAATGTTCTTGAAATTATGCAATGAATATCTTAGCGTCCCTATCCACATCCTTTTTTTTGTAAATTGAATATGTTGCCTCTCACACTCTTGATCTAGATAGTTAAAATCCTTACTTCTTTTAACAATGTTAGGCTCATGATGTTATAAAAGTAATAATAGAAACTAATGTTCTCTTGTCATATAAAATTTATCTACTATGATGAAACATTAAGCTTATCAAATTATTCTACAATGTATTTATCCAAATGAGGGTCAAGATCCATAGCTTCATAGTAGGGATGATCAAACATTTGCATTTTCTAAAATCCAAGACTCCTTTAGGTTTTTGTTAAACACTATTGAGAGTGAAAATCAATCTAATAGAATTTTTTATGGAACAAAGGGTTTCAGGTTAAAGTCTATTTCTATTGAAAGGAAAATTTTACTACCCTTTATATAACATCAGTAGGGAGGATTTTTCAAGGAAGTGAGGACCTGATAGGGAAGCAATTGTGGGTCATCCTGTCACCATTAAGAATTTAGAGTAGGGTTACCATGATTTGATATTGACATTGATATTCTTATCAATGAAGAAATTGTTGATTCTCAAAACCTATGGTGATGAAGGAATGGGTAAAGATATAGTTAGGGGGAAATGAGAATTTTAATTTATACCACCTTTTCAAGAAGTCAAAATGGATAGTCACTTGTTAAGGCATTGGTTATGTTACCATTACAAGATTACAATGCTTTTCAAACTCAACATTTGGGGAGTATGGAGATTGGAATTTGAGCTCAAGGGCCAAGAATTACAATTTTCTATAGGGTACTCTAATAAACCAGGATGGAATGGAGTAGGTGTAAAGTCAAAAAATGGCAAGTTTCAAAAGTTGTAGATGAGGTTCCCAAAGTCCATGGGAGATTTGTGTGGGAGAAACAAATTACAAAATATAAATCTTATTGTAGATTATGTGAGTCATCCTTTACTATCTTTGCACCTATAATTTTTAGAAATTGGTTCTTATCTAGGATTCTCTTAGTATGAAACAAATCTTGTAAGTTGTTCTTATTAAATTACTTATTGGCTTGTATGTCATTTTGCTATTAAATGAATATGAAATGAAGAATTACAACCCAAACCTTGATTTGATACTAAATGAATATATTAGTAAAGACTAAACACTTGTCATAGTTAAAAAAAAACATGCTTTAAGTAATAAATACATAAATTAAGAAAGAAATAACTTACAATGAAAAATAAAATGCTATACATTGCTTAATTAAATTTTTTTCTTCTTGCACTTCAAAAAATTAATGGATTAAAATTTATTTACAAAATTGTATGTGAACAATATTTTTGTGCAAATATTTTTAATAAATCTATTTAAAAATATAAGAAAACTATAAATTATTTGATTTAAAACAAACTAAACTAATCTATTACTTTGAAAACATTGCTTAACTTTACTTATCCAATTTGTTTGGATTCTCAATGCTGTTACAATTTATCATGATATTTATCAATGTAGCCATAGAAAATATGATAAAAATAATATATTCATTATTTTAATGGGTATGTATAGCTTCTTCCAAAGCTATAATTTTCACTTAGAATATAATTATGTTTTCTTGAGGGTTATTGAGTGTGGATCTACATATAATATATTCAATTTATTAAATTATAAAAGGTTTATTCAACAAACCTATTTTGTAACTTTTTAAAAATGCATTCATTTCATATGGCCACTTTTTGATAAGCCATTTTCCTAAATAATTAGATGAGGAATATTAGAGTAGTTTGCCTCAAATCACTGCATCTACTTAAACATGTTCAAGTATTTCTAGAATGCCCATTTTATTCATATCATATATTCATCCAAATCAGCGAGAAAAAAATTGTGGATGAATTTTATCAAATAAAGTTTTGCCAATATGTATTCTTCCACATTATCCACATGACTATAATCGAAATGTAGAGTCAACAATAATTGCAATCCATGAAACCTGATATTGATATGAATTTTCTCAAATACATAAGGTAAAATCACAAAAAAATAGATCTCCTCATTGAATTTCCTTACTAAAATTTAATAAAATTTCATTAAAATAATTTTGTAAACACACTAAAATAATAAAAGTGAATTAAACTAAATTTATTTTGGGGTATATCATTAATATTTGACCATGAAAACACTGGGAAAACATTGACAAGATTTTTTAAATCATTGGGTATCCATGAGTGAAATGCATTTGATTAAAAGAATAATGGATTTTCTAGTCCATCTTGATGTTTAATGATTGATAGATTTGTATTGCTTAAATTGGGTAATTGTAAGCTCTGTTAGGTTTTAATTGTATCCTTCTAGGTTAATGTTAAAAAAATAAAAATAAAAATTCATACACTGCATAGTTATAGTTATGACTTACTATGACTCTATTTAATAATAAACTAACCTTCCATTTGAAGGTTTCATTCAGAACATTCCTTGCATCTAAATTTATCAATTTGAATCATATTATAAATATTAATTATTACTGATTTCCTAATGGAGACCATTCATAAGAGAATGAATAAATGTAGAAAGAAATTGTGGAAGAAATTAATAAGATTAATGTTTCATCGAGGGTAAAGAACTTGTAGAGGATAGTGACCCTTTGGGTTATACTGTCATTTTGTTGAACATCATAAGTCTGAAATTAAAAGGGAGTAAAGGCTATAGTGGTCTTTATCAAGAGCCTGAGAAGTAAAACAGTGAATGTACATAAAAACAAAAGGATGTGGATATGGAGGCTGAGACATTCATTTAAAATTTTTATGTACATCTAAAATTGGAATGATAGTCTTCACAATTGTAGAATGAGGAAATGCTTTCAATAGGTGCAATACTAACTTATGTGTTTGAAGAGTCTATACACCTCTTGCTAGAATTTCCTCATATTTTAATCATGAGGATTGTCATTCCAATTTGAGATGTTCATGAAATTATGCAATGAATATGTCAGCCTCCCTATACACATTTTTTTTATACATTCAATATGTTGCCTCTCACACTCTTGATCTAGACAATTAAAATATTTACTTCCTTTAATAATGTTAGGGTCATGATGTTATAAAAATATTAATAGAAACCAATGTTCCCTTCTCCTCTAAAAGTTATCTGCTACAATGAAACATTAAGCTTATCAAATTATTCTACAATGTATTTATGCATCCCTTCATCATCTTATTTACAGACGTTGATCTAATTATAACCTAAAAATACATCAAGCATAGAAAACATTTCTAAATGCCCACTAGAAATATTTGATCCATGATTGATAAGGGTCAATTTCCTTTCAAGGATGCTTGGGTTTATAGTGTCAGCATAAATTATGATCTTTCCACCTTTCTTCTGAATAGGAAAAATGTTTGATACCTATGTGGAATGATGAATGCGGAAAATGATGTAGTCATCAATAATTTAAATGAATCTTAGCTATAATTGCCCAATTAATATTGGGATTATAACATCTTTACTTATGGGGATGTGGAGCAACATCATATTTCAAAATAATAGTAGGATTCATTTATTTTTGTCTAAAAAGACATAAGATTGGCATAATTGTAAGCAAATGCATCCTTGTATAAACTTAAACAGATTGATGAATCTGTGCCTTTCTTCTTTCGACATATTCTAGAGATCCAGTGAGTTCTTGTTTACTTTTCTCTTCAATAGACTTGTCACACTTATCGAATAGATATCGCAAAGAGGATAAATGTTTTGGAGTCTTTTTACCTTTCAGTTGAATGTTTTTGTCATCCTTTTATTCTCTTTGAATTTCAGATTCTTTCATATCTTAGTTGGAGTATTTTTGGTTTCATTTTCATCTACTTGACATTGTGATTTTATGTATGTAGATGTTCAATCTTCAACGTACACTTTCAAAATGTTGCTTCCTTTTTGAAGGAAATTAGTTTTTTTTAAAAAATTGTTATTGAACACCTACTAATTTTTAGAATTTTTATTACACTAGGCATATATATAACTATATATATATATATATATATATATATATATATATATATATATATAACTTTGTATATATGACCCTTGTCAGAATATGACGGAGACATCATCCAAGAAAAGCCTTTGAAATATACAAGGTTATCTTATACAGCAACATAACAAACTTTAATCTAGTCCTAATCAATCCCCAACGATGGTGTGGTTAACATGGGCTAATATGGCTTACTTCCCATTACCACAATTGAGAGATTTAAACGTGTAACATGTAGCATATAGTTAATCCTATTAAATCAATGGTAGAAATTGCAAAAAAGATGAAAATCAGTGTAATATATTTGCATGTGATGGAATCACTACAAAACCTTATGCTTGCAACATAAGTCAGGCACTTATCCATAGACAACATAGCAAGCTGATAAAATCCTTCTCTCGAGAATCATCAACAAATAAAAGGAAGAAATGTTGATTTGAAATACTGGTTAATTTTTGCAACTAGTTATAGTCTATAATAATCAAGACGGAATTGAATACCTTATCCTCTTAGCTGTCTTAAGAAATCGATTCATTCCATAAAAGGTTATAACTTTTAGGGAAGTGCCATTTTAAAATGGTATTTTTGTTTCATTTCTAAGTGAAGCCCTGCTATAAGGTAGACCTATGTCTCTTTATAAAGTTTAGTCCATCGTACCAATGTTCAACTCGAACACAATTATATATATTCTCCTCCTATTTAAAGATAAAGCATTTAACAAAATTTATAAATTAGGCTGCTTAAAATGCGGCAAACTATTTTAGTGATAGTGTGGTGTTACATCCAGAAGGCGCTATTTAGTCTAGTGTAATAAGGCAACGATATCACTTGAATAAATTAAGATTAGAAGTCTAACCTATGTACATAATATCAGATGCCAATCACAGTCATCATCCGTTGGTTCAGGGAAGAATAAATTTCACTAACGAGAAGCTACTGGAGACAATCTTTGATCTCCAACCTTTGATGAGGATGCTTTGTTAAACACATAGCACCCTAAAAATGTGGAGTTGATGTATTAGGCAGAATTGAACTCCAATGTTTATGAAATACTTTTAATAGATGATATTAAAAGTAATGGTAAATTAGACATAGTGGTTTTGCCCTTTATACACTACTTGGATATGCTAGATAAATGCCAGGTTGGCCAAAGTTCCATCATTCAACTTCCCATGCCAACCCACTTCTCTATGATATTGATGAGTATGTCAAATAGATACTTTAGCAATGTATAATAAACAAAGTACAACTCTTTAGGGCGTCAGGATACTTAGTGACAAATAAATTGGAGGTTCTTCATTTACAATCTCACAAAGATTAGAAGTTTTGTTCCGGAAATATGAAAGCATCCAGTATACTCAGTCCAGTCAGTCTGTTTCTTCGTGTGAATAAGTTGAGCGGCAAGCCACAAAAAATGCATTAAATCCACAATCATTATTTTAAGATTCCTCAAATTGGAAGTCTCCAATCTGCTTTAGAATACAATGGGCAAAATGTTGTCACATTCGATATTTATGAATGTATATCGACGATGTGGTGAATAAAACAAAAATAAATTACAGTACAACTGACAGTATTGATGGTGGTGACGCATCGATGCATAATTTATTATGGAAGCAATTACAAATGGTACAATTACAACAAATTCAGTGGGTTCTAAAAAGGAGCTTTCTATGGAATCTGAAACACCCATTCTTAGAAGATGATAGTATAAATAATGCAACTGTTGAAAATGATGAGGAGCAGGAAGAGGACGTAGATGCCTCTTTTGATTTATTTTGAGAAGGAGATGATGGTTTGCATGATGACTATACATACGACTAAAATGACTATGTTCATGCAGCAACCTGGGGAGATGAAGATTGGTCTGAGGTCCAACATAAAAAAATTAATATTTTGTTAATATTGATTCCCACGAGTAGAATGAACCACTCGATTGGATATTAGCACCGAATCTGGAAAATATCATGCCCATATCTACTCTTCTACTACAATGGTTGATCAGATGGTGATATCTATTTGGACATTCTTGTTGGCACTTGATTTGGTGGCTTTTATGTTTTGAATCACCATGGAAAAATAAGGATAAGCCTTTTTGCACTCTTACTCGCCTCACTCTCAGAAAAAGAGACTCAGTTTATGCCAGAGTTGTATTCTAAATCTTTGGAAAGTCATTCAGCATCAAGTATTGGTGAAAGAATATATTGGTGAAAAAGTTAAGAGGAAAGAAGAGATTCAAACACTGACTAAGCTATTCTTTTCACGTCCGATGGACAAGTTCTTCGAACATTTTTAGTTATCAACTGGATCAACTCTACTGATTTGACCAATGGACATGTTCCGGGAATAACGTTGGTTCCCAAAGATGCGACCGATGGACATCTTCCGGACAGTCTCAAATCCACCGATTCTGCTGATGGGCATGTTTTGTGAACAACATCAGTTCACAACGATGCTGCCGACCCACTTGTTCTCAGCATATGTTAACACTTTCACGCTTACAACATCATCATATTGTTGGCGTGTTTGATGGTAGATCAGTATATTTGGATGGCTTATAAAATTATGTCAGTGAAGAAATCCCATCATCTCTTGATTTTGATCCTCAATATATAATGCAATCGTCATATTTATAAATCAAAATGTAGAACTAACCTAGTAAAAATTTCCACTTTGGAGCAGATAAACCGTGATTCTTTTCTTGCTTCTGAGATGATTGGATATTTAATTGATGTAACTGGGAAAGCAGGAACAAACTGGTACACAGTACCTGGAATTGAGCAGGCTTGGCCTCACATTGATGAGAAGGTTGAGATGTACCGCTTAGGATTTTTGTTATTTGATTTATGGCATTCATTTGGTACAGCTATAGAACGATATTCAATTATTTCAGAGTTAAAACAAAAACGTATTCTTCCTACTCCTTGGACCAAAGAGAGTGTTGAACAGTCTGCTTTACTTAATTATATAAAGGCTTCAAATCCATCAGATCGTCCATCAGCTTTGCATGTTCTGAGAAATGAATTGCCCACACAGATGGAACATGCATCCTTGAACGATGTTCGAAGAATACTACAGAGTTCAGAAGAGACATGTCTTTGATCAAGTCATATCAACTATATTTGATGAAGAGCAAAGTTTACTTGTAGTCCTAGGAACCTTCACTATGTGTTCAACATGGCTATTTCGTAGAATTTAAGGCTTATTTACATAGATATTATAAATAAACATGTTCCACAGGTAAGATCACGTTGGGTTCCTTGACAAACTATGAAGGGATTTCTCTAAGATAAATGACAGCTGTATATAATTCCATCATAGGTGAAAGAAGTTTTTCATCAAAGTGTTTTATTCTTGAAGACGGAAGGGTGGAATACTTTCTTATGGCTTCAACGCGAATGTTAACTCCTCTTTCTTCTATCCTAGAAGTAAAGCTTGTAACATTAAAAGAGGGCAAGTAATGGAAAAACCCTTTAAATGTGGGTTAAAGTTTTAACGCTTTCCTTTCTCATGGCAGGGTTATGTAAATAAGCTCTAATTTTTTTTAAGCAATGGAAGCTACATCTCAAGATTCAAACTCAAGATAAAATGGCAACGGTGGTGACAAGTTGACCAAAATTTATGTGTCCAAATTGAACATAAGATGACTTTATACAGTTAAGTCATATTAATTATGTTGAATTAATTTAATAAATTTTGAAAAATTAATTCATTTTGAAATAATTAAGTATTATAATGTGTAAGTTGTAATGTCATTTAAAGTGGCAAACTCAAATGAAGTATTATGTTAAGTTACGGTTTGGTAAAAATCAATTTGAGTCATATGGATCATATTGTTAAATTTGGGATGGTTTCTAGTAGTTTTTTATGGATCTCACACTTCATGGATAGCCACTCTTAATCTAGAAAGAGAATTCAATGGCTGGTTTTGATAGTGCATATCCACATTGTGCACGTGGTTGTTAATGTTTACGCTGAAGAGTGAAGCCTTACCTTGAGATTGAAAGCTTCTTCTATAACTATCAAGACCCATACCTCTATCGAAGATATCTTGACCAGACATATTTGGGGGTGTATATGGATACCCAAAGCATATGGAAGAGGTAGAGAGATGGAGAAAAGAGCAAGAAAGGAAGAAAAGAGAAAAAATGCAAAGGAACAATCCTTTCACATCAGGGTCATCAATGATGTAGAAAAAATAGGGCAACCTTCTAGAGGCCATAACTTTTGACCCATAGCTCTGTTTGAGCTCTTGCACATGCCAAAATGAGTGTATCAAAAAGTATGTTACTATCCTTAGGAAGTTCTACCTAACTAGGAATGTTTTTGATATTTTTTGGAGGCCATACATGATCATTTGAGGGTCTAAAATTATGATTTAATGATTTTTTTGATTTTTTTCTATTTTTAGAAATTATATGTTTTTAGAACTAGACATCAACTTTAGTTGAATTTCACCCCATAGTCTAATTATAGTGTTTAGGATATTTTGGGAAAATTTTGGGTTATTTTAAGAGTTTTTAAAATAAACATTTTTTTTAGATTTTAGTTTTTTTTTCAAAATTTGCATGTAAATTCTAATTTCTAAGTTAAGGTTTATTTAAGCATGGTTTGGGTTTGTAATTATTTGAAGCAATCAATATGAATCAGTTCTACGTATTGTATCAAGATCTTGACCTATTGGTAATTTTTTTGTTCTTGTTAGTTTTTAGGTTCATTATTTGGTATCATAGAACGCTTGAATCTTGGAGGAGTAAAGAATGGTGAGAGGACACGGAGGTGTTGCACAAATGAACCAAACTATATAAGAGACACAAAGGCAAGTTCAATAATTAACATAGGTTATCACCAATCAATATAGAAGACAAGGTGGTGATGAAGAAGATATAAATCATGATGAAGAAGTTCAACAAGAAAAAGAAGAACAAGAGCAACCACCATTGATGGAAGAGAGAATGGTTCAGGATTTAGAAGGAAGAAATGAAGGAATCAAGGTTGATGTTCTAGATTATGGAGGTAGTTTAAAACTAAATGAGTTGATAGATTAGATGAATAGCATGGAGAAGTTCCTTGAGTGGAAGACTATGACAGAAGATAAGAAGGTAAATTTTATATGTATGAAATTGAAAGGTCATGCAATGATTTGGTGGGATCACTTGCAAAAAAAGAGACAGAAAAAAGGTAAAGAGAAGATTAATTCATGGAAAAAGATGGAGAAGAAGCTGAGGGAGAAATTTATTCTTGTAGATTATGTACAAACCTATATAGAAGATTTTACAATTTGAGGCAAAAAGATCATAGTATACAAGAGTATATAGATGAATTTTATAAGATTTCCATACAAGTGGAGCGTGATGAAACATAAGAGTAAATGGCTGCAAGGTATGTAAATGCTTTGAAATTTTCTATTCGAGATCAATTAAGCATGCATATAATACTTAACATGGAGGACGCTTATCAATTAGCTTTAAAAGCATAAGCAAAGTAAAATCGATAGAATTTTAGAAGGACATCTACTAGTCTAAAAAGAGGCATATCCCCTTTAGTAAAGGGATGAGGTGGGTTTAATACTACCAAAGGTGGATTTAATGCCAATAAAGTTAAATCATCATGTGGTACAGAAAGGGAAGATGATAATAGGCAAGGTTTTCAATACCAATAAAGAAGAAGATAATTTGAGAGAGGATGAGATTAAAGTGGTGCTAGAAAATGGTTTTTGAATCAACACAAGATCTTATGTTTGTTATAGATATGGAGAAGAAGGGCATAGAGCATTTGAGTGTCCAAACTATCAAGATTAAGAAAGGAGGCAATAAGATCTCCCAAGAATAAATCTAGTTGAGGCTAAAATAGAAGAGTAGAGTACTGAAGTTGCACTAACATATGTTGGAGAGAATCTCATGATGAGAAGAACCATGATTGTTCCAAAGAAGGAATAAGTACAAAATAAAGAAGGTTGTGATGCATGGCTGCGATTAAATATTTTTTGAACAAGATGTACTTTGGGTGTAAAAGGTATGTAAAGTAATTATAGATGGTGGTAGTTGTTAAAATATGGTTTCTAAAGAAATGATTGAAAAACTAAATATGCAATATGAAAAGCATCCTAACCCTTATCAAATTTCATGGTTTAAAAAAGGGAATGAGGTTATAGTAGATAAAAGGTGCTTAATTAAGTTTTCTATAGGAAAAATTATGATGATGAAATATGGTGTGATGTTATTCTAATGTATGTCATGTGTTATTGAGGAGATCATGGTAATTTGATAGGAAATTAGTTCATGATGGAGCAAAGAACACATATAATTTTTAGAAAGCTGGTACAAGGGTAGTTTTTTTACATCTTAAAGAGGAAGAGAAGATAAAAAGCATGTTCTCTATTAAGAAATTTATCTAAGATATGAAGGTAGCATGTTGTTGTTATGCACTAGTAACAAAGAATGAAAAAATAGAAATGGTGTCAATACTAACAAAAGTAGCAAGAGTGTTGGAAGAATATGCAGATGTTATTCCTGATAAGTTACTAGATGGTTTACCACCAAAGAGAGATATTCAAAATCATATTTATTTGATTCTAGGATCAGCTCTACCCAATTAAGTATCTTATAGGATGAGTCCAACAGAACATGAAAAATTAAATAAACAAGTTACTGAATTGTTAAGTAAGAAAGTGATAAGGGAGAGTATGAGTCCATGTGCAACACCAACATTGCTAACTCCAAAAAAAATGGAGGATGGAGAATGTGTGTGGATAGTAGAGTAATTAATAAAATTATAATAAAGTATAGGTTTTTTATACCTCATTCAGATGATATGATGGATGTGTTTGTAAGAGAAAAATATTTTACCAAGATTGATCTAACAAGTAGCTATAATTAGATTTGAATTTTTGAAGAAGATGAGTGGAAAACTACATTCGAAACTATGGATAGCTTATATGAGTGGATGGTGATGCCATTCGAATTATCTAATGCACCTATCACATTTATGAGGGTGATGAATATAATACTAAAGGAATATATTGGTAAGTTTGTGGTTATTTATTTTGATGATATTTTGATATTCAATAAGACTAAATAAGAACACTTACAACATTTGAGAATGGTAATGGATTTGTTAAGGAAAAATAAATTGTATGAAAATTTGAAGAAGTGTAGGTTTATGCAGAATAGTTTAGTATTTTTGGGATTTATAGTTTCAGTAGATGGTGTGAAAATGGATAAAGGAAAGACAAAGGTAATTTTTGAGTGGCTATTCCAAAAAGCATTACAGAGGTAAGAAATTTTCATGGTTTAGCAATTTTTTACAAAAAAATTATTATAAAATTTTTAGTAGTATTATGGCTCCACTAGCATATTGTATGAGAGGGAAGGAGTTTACATAGACTAGAGAAGCCATGAAAAGTTTTGAAATTTTGAAGAAGAAGATTATAGAAAGACCAATTCTAGCATTATCGTATTTTAACAAAGTGTTTGAGGTTAATTGTGATGCTTCATTTGTAAGAATTGGTACTATATTGAGTCAAGAGGGAAAGCCAACAACATATTTTAGTGAGAAATTGAATGAGGTAAGGACAAAGTATTCTACTTATGATGTTTAACTTTATACAATTATAAAATCATTAAGACATTGTAGGCATTACCTAGTGCCTAAGGAGTTTATACTATTTACAAATCATGAGGCTTTGAAGTATGTAAATACACCAAATAAGTTGAATAGTAGGCATGAAAAGTGGGTTTATTTCTTGTAGGGATATACTTTTATGTTGAAACAAACATATTTTAGTGAGAAATTGAATGAGGTAAGGACAAAGTATTCTACTTATTATGTTTAACTTTATACAATTATAAAATCATTAAGACATTGTAGGCATTACCTAGTGCCTAAGGAGTTTATACTATTTACAGATCATGAGGCTTTGAAGTATGTAAATACACCAAATAAGTTGAATAATAGGCATGAAAAGTGGGTTTCTTTCTTGTAGGGATATACTTTTATGTTGAAACATAAATCAGGAAAACATAATCAGGTAGTTGATGTATTAAGCAAGAAAGTAGTGTTAGTAACTACTATGGTGAGTGAAGTAATTAGATTTGAATCTATCAAAGAATTATATGTTATTGATCCATATTTTGGTAAGATAGTTAAATAGTGCAAGAATCTATTAACAGGTGGGATAGATGATATTCATGATGAGTACCTTATACAAGAAGGTTATCTCTTCAAAGGGAAACAATCATGTATTCTAGTTGGGTCTCTACGAGACAATATAATAAGAGAATTACATAGTGGTAGTTTGGCTGGACATTTTGGTAAGGCGAAGATAATAGTTTTGGTAGAGGAAAAATATTTTTGGTCAAAGATGAAGAGAGATATAAAAAGGTATGTTTTAAGGTGAAAAATATGTCAAGTGGTTAAAGGACATGCATAAAATACTAGACTATACTTACCATTATAGGTTCCAAGAGGACCATGGATAGATTTGAGTATGGATTTTGTGTTGGGATTGCCAAACACATAGAGAGGTAACGATTCAATTTTTGTTGTTGTAGATATATTTTTAAAAATGGTTCATTTTATCGCATGTAATAAAATTAATGATGCCACTATACTTGCAAAATTATTTTTTATTGATATTGTGAGATTGCATGGTGTTGCAAAAACTATTATCTCAGATATGGACACAAAATTTTTAAATCATTTTTGTAAGACTTTCTAGAAGAAGATGGATACTAAGCTAGAATTCAATAGTGCATATCACCCACAAATAGATGGATAGATAGAAGTTGTGAATAGGAGCTTGGAAAATTTATTAAGATGTATAGTGGGAGAGAAGCAAAAGCAATGGGACTTGGCTTTACCACAAGCTAAGTTTGCATATAATAGTTTAGTGAATAGATCAATAGGAAAGTCACATTTTCAAATTATTTATGGAATAAATCTTATGGATATTTTAGATTTGGTATAATTACCAATTACAAATCAAATTAGTGATGATGCAGGAGTGTTTGTAAAACATATTCATTAGTTACAAGGAGTAAGAAGATAGTTGTAGTAAAGTAATGAGAAATATAAAGCAACAAAAAATGTCAGAAGATCTAAGGTATTTGAATAAGGAGAGTTGTTAATGTTTTACTTGAGGAAATAGAGGTTTCCAAAAGGTATATACAATAAGTTCAAGTACAAGAAAGTTGGGCCATGCAAAATTGTGAAGAAAATCAATGATAACGCATATGAGGTGAGTTTACCAGAAAATTTTGATATATATCCAGTGTTTAATGTTTAAAATTTATATGAATTCCATGGAGAATATGGTGAAGATGATGAATATGAAGAAGTAAATTGGGAGCAACAAGTTTCAAAGAAAAAGAAAGAAAAAATACTGCAGGTTTTGGATATGAAGATAGTGAGCACAAGGCGAGGGAATTATAATAGGTATTTAGTGTAGTACAAAGGAATGTATCAAGAAGACAACACTTAGATTAAGGAATGAGAGCTAAAAATAATTGATAAGAAAAAATGGTAGTAATACAATCAGGACAAATCATAGGAGTTGAGTTGGTTTCAACTAGAGGATAATGATACAAAAAAATAGGGTAACCTTTCAGAGGCAATAAATTTTGAACCATAGTTCTATTTGAGCTCTTCCACATGCCAAAATGACTGTATCAAAAATTATGTTACTAAATTTAGGTAGTTCTATTTGACTAAGAATGTTTTTGATATTTTTCAGAGGACATATGTGATCATTTGAGGGTCTAAAATTGTGATTTAATGATTTTTTTCTATTTTTATAAATTATATATTTTTAGAACCAGATATCAACTTCAGTTGAATTTTGTGCCATATTCTAATTATAGTGTTTAGGATATTTCAAGAGATTTTTGGGCTATTTTAAGTGTTTTTTAAAATAGGCATTTCTTTTAGATTTTAGTTTTTTTCAAATTTTGCATGTAAACTCTAATTTTTGAGTTGAAGATTATTTAAGCATGGTTTGGGTTTGTAATTATTTGAATTAATAAATACAAATATATTTTGAGTATTGTTTCAAGATCTTGGCCTATTGGTAATTTTCTTGTTCTTATTAGTTTTCAGGTTCATTGATCAATTTGTACATAGGCAAAACACACCCACTAAAATTTGCACTCCACTTCTTAAGGTCTTGGCCGAGAGAACCTAATTTAGAAATTTTGGGTAGCCTAAATGAAAGAGAATGTGGATGGACCTGAGGACAAAGAAAAGTGAAGATGGAAGACTCAAGCTTCAAGATTACTTACTTGATAGGGAAGAATTCTAAGGGGTACTAATAATGGGACTATGTTCTCAAATTTCTCATCTAAGGATTCATGATAGCTAAGGATAATATCTAAACTATGGATGGAGTGAAAGAACTCAAGCCTAATCTCATCATTGATATCACTCTAAAGTGAAATTATTGGAAGTGGAGTAGACACTCCAAGATAAAGAATAACACTATGAAAATAAATAGACTCAATGAGTATTATCTAATGGTAGATAAATATTTATTGGCAATGGATAAGTGAGTAACTAGTTTTAAATGTGTGTGCAAGGCTTTGTTTAGGAATATATTTTGTACTTGTGCATGTTTTGACAAGCTTTTTGAAAATAAAGAAAAACTAAAATGCCTACTAAAATAACTGTATATAAAACAAATAATTAAAATATAATAAAATAAATACGAGAGAGGGGAAGAGAGATATGGTTATTTTCATTCTTTTCTTGATTTTTTATATTCATGCAATGTTAAACACATAACTTTCAAAGAAGACTATGCTTGTTGATTTTCTATGTTTATCTATTATGTTTGATATAAAAGCTAAATGAATTTATTTTCTTTCTTATTTTCATATTATGATTGAATTAATATATTACGAAATCTAAATTCTTTATAACATGCAAGAAAATGCAAAATCAGATTTAGATTATAGGCAACAATACTATTAAATATCCAAAGATTCATTTACATGTGCAAGTTAAAATTATTTTCTATGTTTTTAATGAAATGCACATTAAATTTAAATGTATTATATTATATGGAAATAAAAACTTAAGATATTATTTTATGATTTTATGAGTTGAAAACATCATTTTTATCTCATTCAAATGAAGAAAATTAAATGTTGAAATAACACCCTTTTTTTGCCTAGGTTCCTATCCACCTATATGCTTGCTTATTTGTGAAATAGAATACAGTTTTAAACTAAAAATGGATTGTTTCAAAGGTTTAAAATGAATAATATTTCCCTAAAATGTATGTAATATATGAATTCATGACCGAGTGACTTCAATAATACCTATGATGTGTATGCAATAAAATAAACTAACTACTATTTTATTTTTTGTGCAAGAGAAGAAGAGAAAGAAAGATTTATTTCCATATCTATTACCTTTTTAAAATTAAAATTAATATACATAAAGTAAATAAAATAAACTAATCTAATCTACTGAAGAAACAAATAAAACTAAAATTAGAAGCCCCCAACCAAATCAAGCTTTAGAGCAGCTAGAAGCAATAAATGTATTTGATGTGACTTTTCCTTTGGTGTGCTATCTCCCCTACTCAAACAATATTAGAAATAAGTCTAGTGAGAATAATTTCAAAGCCATGAATTTTATTTTATGTGGTTTTTAGAAGCAGATTTTGTCAATATTATGCAATGCAATTAAAAAAAATGTGGGTCAAACTTTAGAACATCTATGATGGTGACAAGAATGTGAAGAAGGAAAAACTCTAAAATCATAGGATATAATTCAAGAGCTTGAAAATGAAAAATGAAGAAACTATTGTAGTATATCTTCTTCATGTGGATGAAATAATTAACACCATCAGAGGATTTAGTTAAAAGGTTGAAGAATCCATGATCATTCATAAATTCTAAGGTCACTTACCTTGATATTTGATTCAAAATTTGTGGCTATTGAATAAATAAATAACTTAGATACATTAAAAATGGATGAGTTGCGTGGGATTATCACAATGTATTGAATGAGAATTAAAAAGGAAAATCCATCTAAGAGGGAATCAACTTTTAAAGCTTCAAAGAAAGTGAATAATAAAGAACCTAAATCAAGCGATGACACTAATGATGAACATGATTAAAAAGAGGCACATTTTTTAATAAAGATTACAAAAGGATTAGGTAAATACAAATGTAGGATATGTTTTAAATGTTTTAATTATGGTTAAATATGACATTTTGATGATAAGTTTCCACACAAGGATGATAGCGATGATGAGAATAATCATAATGAGGAAATGAACAAGAAGTAAATCAAACCTCAATATAAGAAAAACTTCAAACAAAATGAATATAATACAATTTTTGGTAAGTGCAAGAAAAGCCTCTATTTTAAAAAGGATAGTAGCTTAGTTGAGGAGAGTGATAAGAACATATCAGATAGTGACAGAGAAGAAACTTTAGTCATGGCTATAGAAATAAAAAATGATGCCTCTACAAGTGAAGACACCTTGGATGAGGAAAAAGATGTTGAAGATGAAGGAGAGGTAGATAATGAAGAAGAACTCATATGTTCCTTAAGAGAGATAAAAAAACTTAATAAAATAAATTGGAAGAAAAAATTATAGTTGCAAAAATATGAAAAAGAGGATTATGATTCAAGAAAAAAAAAGTCCCAAGACCTTGAGGAATATAAAATAATTATCATCAACCTTAAGACTCAACTTGAAGTAGCAAAAAATATTGAAGAGGAGGTGGAAATCCAATAAATTAAAAAGGAAGAAAATTGTGAGAGGCTAAAACCAGAGATTGTCTCCTTGAGGAAGGAACTAGATAAAACAACCACCAAGCTAAACAAAAGCCTTAAATTTGAAAATATTACTAATATATTGGATGATATTATAAATGGGAAGAGGTCACCATTTATAAAGACTAGTCTTGAATATAAATAAAATCAGATTAACCAAAAAATAAGATCACATAGATAAACCAAAGAAGGTAAATGAAGAAAAGATAAAAAGCTATGAAGATGTTCTAAAAAGTCTTATCATCAAGAAGAAAGAGAATCACAACTCATAGAAAACAATTACTCCTCCAAAAGATAACAACAAAAAATTTAGAAAGTTCGTTCCTCCAAGACAATCACACATGACCAAGTTCTAACATTCTTTCTTTGGTTATTAATTTTCATGTAATCATTTTGGGCATAGATCACTCGAGTGTAGGACACATGCAAGAAATAGTTATAAATGGGACAATGGTATAAGAACTTATGGAGATTCAAGTAGAAACTATAACTCATTTACACTATTAACAAATTATAAAGAGAATAACATTAAATGTTATAATTGTAATAACTATGGAAATATAACATAGTTATGTAGAAATGCCATATTAAAATCCCGTACACAAAACAAGAAAGCTAATGCTCCTATGGTAAAGAAAAGAGAACCTACAAAAATATAGAAATAGAAGTAAAAAGAAGTTAATCAAGAGAAGCAAAAATTTATACTTATATAAATAGATTTTCATGCATAAAATGAAGGGTGGCAATGGTATATTGATAGTGGATTTTCAAGTCACATGACTGGGGACAAGAAAAAATTTCTCTCCTTGAAGGAAATGATAGAAGGAAAAGTTAAATTCGTAGATAATGCCATGACAAGAATAGATGGAAAAGGTACCCTTAGCCTTGATAATGGAAAAAAAAAAGAAAATGTATTGTATATTGAAGGATTGAAGCATAAATTTCTAAATTTAGTGAAATGTGTGATCAAGGAGACAATCTCACATTTTATGCTCTAGGCTATGATATTAGGAAAATAGATAAAGGAAAATTAGTTTTAGATGTAAATAAAACAACAAACAACTTGTACATACTTAGGGAAGTTAACGGAGAGAAATGTTACATGAGTTAAATTTATGAAAGATAGATATGGTATAGAAGTATGTGCCATATGAACTTTGATAATCTAGTGAAAATTAACACTAATCAAGACATAATAGATGTGTCAAATATTATAAAACTATAAAACATTCTTTGCAAGTAGTGCTAATATGGAAAAAAGATGAGTGAGTTTCATGTCAAAGGAGTACTCAATCACCAAGATATTGAAACTAATTCATATAGACCTCTACTGGTCTACAAGAATGCAACGCATAAAAGGTGAGAGATTATTTATGTTTTTCATTGATGATTATTATATAATGACATGGGTTGCCTTTCTAAAATCAAATATGAGGCATTCGAGAAGTTTAAATCTTGTAAAGATTTGGTTGAAAATGAAATGAATTTAAAGATCAAGTGTTTGAGATTAGATAAAAGAGATGAATTCATCTCAAATGAATTCAATGATTTTTGTGAGCAGTATGGAATAAAAATGCATTTCTCAACTATAGGGACTCCACAACAAAATTAAGTTGTAGAAAGAAAGAATCAAACTATTCAAGAAATGGCTAGAATGATGTTAAATAAAACTAAGCTTTCAGATGAATTTTAGAGAGAAGTGTTTAACACCACAATCTAGATTTTAAATAGAGGATAAATTAGAGTAAACAATAGCAAAACCCATTATGAGTTATGGAAGGTTAGACCAACATCAGTCAAATATTCCAATGTTTTCAGGAAAAAATGCTTCATTAAGAGAGATGAATAAGACTTGGTAAAATTTGACTCAAGAGCTAATGAAGGTATTTTTCTTGGAAATTCCTCAAAAAATAAAGCTTATAGAAGTCATAATAAAAGGTTATAGACAATCATATAAATTTTTAGTGTAAATATAGATGAAACAAGGCCTTCAAAAGTAAATGTAAAAATAAATGATCATTTATAGGAACTAGAATTCAAAGAGGAAGAAGTAAAAAAACAAGAAGAAATAGAGTGGGAAGATACAAAGGCACCATCTCAATTTGTTCAAAAGCATCATTCTGAAAGTTAAATTATTGGTGATATTAATGCTAGGATACAAAATAAAAGAATATCTGTGAGTACACTCAATCAAGAAAAATTCTCCTTGTTATCTAGATTAGATCCCAAATTTTTTGTCAAAGATAGCAATGACAAGCATTGGATCGATGTTATGGAAGATGAATTAAATAAAATTGAAAAGAATGAGACATGAGAACTCATTCATAGACCAAAATATAAATGTAATTAGTACCAAGTGGGTGTTTAGGGATAAGATAAATGAATATGACCAATTAAAAAGAAATAAATCAAGGTTGTTTTGAAAGGGGTATGCTCAAATGGAAGTTATTGATTTTTAATAAACCTTGGTTCCTATTGTGAGATTAGAATCCATTAGAATGTTTTTGACATATGTTGGTTTTAAGAACTTCAAATTTTATCAAGTAGATGTGAAATCTACTTTTCTAAATGTAAATTTAGAGGAAGAAGTATATATTGACTAATCAAGAGGTTTCCTTATATCAAAAAACAAGGATTATATATGGGCTAAAGCAAGCCCTAGGATCCTAGTAGTCAAGGCTTGATAAATATATTTAAGAATAAGGTTTTAAAAGGGGGTTTATTGATTATAATCTATATATCAAGACTGAAGGTGAGAATCAATTTATTTTTATGGTATATGTGGATGATATCATTTTTGGAGGAGATAGTGAACAAATTTCCCAAGCATTTGCAAAAGATATGTAAAAGGAGTTTAAATTTTTCATGTTGGGTGAGTTGTCATTTTTTTAGTTTGTAAATTTATTAATCTAAAAAATGAATATTTATCTCCCAAACCAAGTATATAAAGGAAATGTTGAATAAGTTTAGAATGGAAGATTGAAAACCTATTAGTAAACCCATGGTTACAAGATGCAAGTTAAGTAAAGATGATGAATCTCCTGAAGTGAATCAGACCCTTTATATATCCATGATTAGTAGCTTGTTATACACCATGACATCTAGATTAGACATCATACAAGATTTAGGTATGGTATCATGTTTTCAAGTAGCCCCAAAATAAAAACATGTGCAAGCAGTTAAAAGGATATTCAAATATTTAAAAATCACTTTGGATTATGGTTTTTGTTATCCAAAAGGTAAAGATTTCACACTAATAGAATACACAGATGCAAATTGGGTAGAAAGTGTTGATGATAGCAAGAGTATAAATAGTGTCATGGCTATACAAAAATAAACCTTTTGTTTCTTTATCTACAAATGAAGTAGAATACATGGTAGTTGTGTCTTGTTGTACATAAGTCCTTTGGATGGAGCAGATGCTGAAAGATTGTAAGATAGAATATGAAAATCCAATCTCAATACTTTGTGATAACACTAGTGTAATAAACATTTTAATGAATCTAGTTATGTACATTAGAACAAACCACATACCAATCAAGTATCACTTCTTAAGACAACATGTTGTACATCAACAAGTAAAGATGGAGTATGTTACCTTAAAAGAATAGATAGCCAATAACAAGTAAAGATGGAGTATGTTACTATAAAAGAATAGGGACCAACATTAAAGATGTTTTAAATATGTACTTAAAGAAGATTGTTTAAGGTTAAAATTGCCCCTCTTAAGACATGTATTAAAGCCTATCATTATTACGATGACCCAATTTATATATGGCTACTTTGGGGAAATTATGCCACTTAATCAATTAATTAAAATTTAATTAAATGTGCATATTTTAATGAAAGGGTGCCTCCTTTGTGAAGAACATTTGGGGGTTATATAAGGTGGATATAAGATTGGAAAACATGTCAGAAATAATTCTTTCCATAATAGCATAAGTATATTTTTATGGAGAAGAAGAAGAGGAGATTGAATTTGCCATCATTTTTTGATGAAGAATTAATAGTAAAGTGGAATATTATTTATGTTAAGGTCAGTGCCTCAGAGTAAAGAGATTGGTGTCTCTTGCTAAGTCGGTGCTTGGTAGTGGGGATTGGTGTCACGAAGTGGGTTGGTACATACATAATTTTATAAAAGTATTATTATTTTATGGCTGGATTTGGATGGTAGATCCAAGCAGATTTATTGTGTGGTTTTATCGAGAGAGTGTTTTGTGTGCTTAACATAGATTTTTAAATGTGATAAAGTTATGTCAAGGACTTATTGCATCATTGATTACAATAGTACTAAATACAATGGATGAAATAATGTTTTTTTTTAAATTTTATTATGTTGGTATAATTACAAATAAAGTAAGAACATAATTATATGGCAACTATAAGTAAACTAGGTACCCATAACAATTATTTGGGATAATGTAGGCACCACCTGTATCATCAGTTGTAGCTTTTGAGAGAACACTAACAACTAGATTATCACCCATTGCATTAGTTGTTGGTATATTTTTGTGACTACTATGATTTTGAAGTTATTTCACATAGATTCCTTCCATAATTTTAATTTTAATATGGTTCCTAAGATATAGTACAATAAAAAGGCAATTTTTATATTCACCATATCATCTTCCTTTTCCATTGAACCATTCCTTCCAACTTATTGTAATAATAATTTATTTATTTCATGGTGTTTGTGTTCTCTCATCTATTCCAAATTAGTTTGTATATTCCATTGAATTTATTAATGTTATAAATATAAAATCATAAGTATGTCCTCTATTTAAGAGATGAGAAGTAGAGTGTAAAAAAAAGATAGAATTGAATTCTAAAAGAAGATTAAGAATTGACATTTCTAGTATATTACTTTCTCTAATATTTTGTATCAATTCATTTATTTATATATAATTATCATTGAATTTAAACTAAGATGAACTAGAATAGTTCTAATCGAGTAAGGGATAGGATCACAAATCTAACAAAGGAGGGCCCACTCACAAGGATCTGTTTTGGTGATCCCATCCATTAGCTAGACCTTTCAATTTGATTATGTGTTTCCATTCAATCTTTGTGTATGTATATCCTAGTTTATGTAATGGATTTGATTTTAATTAATTTTTTTATATTAAGTATATGATTTATAAATTACTTTCATTTCAAGTGTGGGAGGCTTCTAAAAACATAAATTAACAAATCAATTCCAGCCAATTTATAATCCAACAATTGTGTTTACTTTCTATCATTTACATTCTAGAGTGTGTGTGTAATTTATGTCATTTACATTCCTTCAATGTGTTCTCTATACATAACTAATAGTTCCATAACATTTTGAAGATTATGGTGTCACATATACAGTGTTAAAATCTTACCATAGTATACACACCCTAGCTTGACAATTTAATTAAGAATCATTGTCAATAAACCAAGTAATTATCCCTCGAGTGCATCATTTAGGTTTTAAATGCCACTACATCAAATTTAATTGGTGGTTTGTTTTTTCTTGTCACATATAATGCTAAAGGTAAAACACAAATTCATGATAGTTTAGTGAATACTTAACACATTATGTTGTCCATCTAATCAATTATTAGATAATTAAGTTACTAATTGATTGGTGTTGACAATAAATTACGTAAACTTAATAAAACAATATTTAGTATAATTATTGTCATTTTAATTAAACTACATAAATTAGACCTAACTTTGTAGTTTTTTTCACAAAGCTATGAAGTCTATACATTTGAGGTCAAAGGATGAAAGGATGAAAGATATAATTACATCATCTAGTGACTACATTATGGTAGGTTATGGAAAATTAGTGGCATCCTTCCAAAGGTTTACTATTTGCTTAACTTTAATACTCTTATTTTCCATCTTAAATTAAAACTAGGATATTTCCTAAAACAACTATAAGAATTTATTTGTTGTTGAGAAAATAATATAATGTTGTGTTTTATTTAATAAGTTAAACTTATGGACTATTATTTCTACAATGAATTAATGTTTTGATAGTAAGCCATGTCCTTAATGTTTTTTTATAGTAATTAATTATTGTGGTCAATTTTAGGAGTCATAAGTAATGATAAGATAATTCTAAGACCCTTCAAACTTGAGATAAAATGATAATGGTTTTGAAAATGAGTATATTGCTTGAATGTGACAAGCTGGGTAATTTATGTGCCTCCAAATTGAACATACAATGACTTTATACATAACTCATATTAATTATGTTAAATTAATTAAATAAATTTTGGAAAATTAATTTAGTTTGAATTAATTATGTAGTATAAAGTTTATGTTGTAAAGTCACTCAAAGTGGAAAACTCAAATGAAATATTAGGCTATGTTATGGTTTGGGAAAAAATCGAGTCATATGGGTCATACTTATATATTCAACATTGTTGCTCATAATTTTTGATGGAATTTTCACTTTATGGATAGCCACTCCTAATCTAGAAAGAGATTTCAAATGTAGGTTTTGATAAGTCATGTACGTGTTGTGCATGTTGTTATTAGTTTTCCAGTTGAAAAGTAAAGCCTTATGTTGAGGTTGAAAGCTTCTTCTATATAAATGTTAAGATCCACACTTCTATGAATAATATCTTGGTTAGATATATTCATGGGGTATATGGATACTAAAAAAATTTAGAATAGTTAAGGAAATGGAAAAAGGAGAAAGAAGGGAAGAAAAGAGGAAAAAAGCAAAAGGGCAAGCCTTTCACATCAGGTTAACCAATTTTTATGGAGGTGGAAAGCTCATGCCAACCTATCCACTTGACATCTCAAGGTCTGACCAAGACATGGGATGTAATAAAAAATAATGGGTATAGTAAATGAAAGAGGAAGAACTAAGATTAGGACAAAAGAAAGAGAATACATAAGACTTAGGTTTAAAGATTATTTACTTGGCAGGGAAAAATACTGATGGATCCTACTAAATAGACTATGGGCTTAGATTGCTCATCTAAGGCTTGAAGATGGATAGAGATAAGATCTGAACTATGGGTGGAGTGAAATCCCTGAATCCTAAACTTAGAATCAATATCACTCTGAAGTTCACTTTTTGGATTAAGAGCTTGCACTCTAAGATATAGACAAACACTATGAGGATATAGAGACTCAGTGAGTGTCATCCAATGGTAGAGAAAGATTAGGTTGTAATGAATAAGAGTATAACTTGTTTTAAATATGTTGTAAGGTAAGTGCTTATTGTTTGGCATTATGTGTTCAAGGATTTTTCTTTCACTCATGTTGGAAAGGCTCTGATTAGGATTTTTTGAAGTACTTGTCCATGTTTTGACAAGGTTTTTACAAACAAAGTGAAACTGAATTGATTGGTAAAATGAAAGTACGTAAAGCAAGTAACCAAAGGCTTTTGAAATAAATAAGAGAGAGAGATGATTTTTTTCAATTCTTTTCTTGAATTTTTGAATTCATGCAATGTTGAACATAAAACTTCTAAACAAGACTATGCTTGTTTATTCTCTATGTTTGTCTAGTGTGTATGATGTGAAAGCTAAATGAAGTTATTTCCTTCTAGTATTTTAATATTATGAATGAATGAAGCTATTGTGAAAGATATGGTTTTATAACATGCAAGTAAATATAAAATCATAATCAGATTCTAGCAGCAGATACTATTAAATATCTAAAGATTCATTTAGTTGTGCCAACTAGAAAATAGTTTTTAGTGTTTCCAATGAAATGAACACTAAATGCAAATCATTAGTCTTAGATGGAAGTGAATACTTAATCTCTAAAAAATTTGGAAGACATGGTTGATAATATAATATTATACCAAAAGGGACAATGCATGGGATGTTTCAAGGTTCTCATCATAGAATCTCTTCTTGAAACTCTATTGTTGAGAAAGCTTCTTGCAAGGTTATAAGATGAACCTATGTAAATAATATCAGATGCCAATCATAATCATCATCTAATGGCTAAGAGAATAATAAATTTCATCAACGAGAAGCAACTGATGACAGTCTTTGATTTCCAACCTTTGATAAGGATGTTTTGTTAACACAAAATACCTTAATAATATGGAGTTGAGGTATCACGTAGAATAAAACTTCAACATTTAAGAAACACCTTTAATAGATGATATAAACAGTAATGGTAAATTAGACATAATTGCTTCATCCTTTATACACTACTTGGAAGTGCTAGATGGTTCAGATGGAAACAAAATGCGAGATTGGCCAGTTTTCTATCATTCAATTTCCCATTCCAACCCACTTCGCTATGATATGAATAAGGATGATGTCAAAGAGATAGCTTTAGAAATGTATAACAAAGAAATATTATTTTTCAGAGGGTCAGTATACTTAATGATAAAAAATTTGGATGTTCTTCGTTTACGAGCTCGCAAAGAGTGGAAGTTTTGAACCGGAAACATGAAAGCATGCATGATACGTAGTCCAATCAGTCTGTTTCTTCACGTAAAAAAGTTGAGCAACAAGCTTAAAAAAAAAAGCATTAAATCCACAATCATTATTTCAAGACTCCTCAAAATGAATGTCTTCAATCTGATTTAGAACACGAAGACCAAAATCTAGTTACATCCAACATTTCTGAATGTACATCGACTGATGTGGGGATCGAAACTAAATTAAATTTCAGTACATCTGATCGTATTGGTGGTGATGAGGCATCGATGGATAATGAAGTGAGTATAGAAGCAATTAAAAATGCTACAATTACAACAAATTCAGTGGGTTCAAATTAAATACTGCGGCACAAAGTTATGAGAAACAGTATATTGTAAATAATGCAACTGTTGAAAATGATGATTAGCTGGAGGAGGATGTAGATTCCTCTTTTGATTTGTTTCGAGAAGGAGGTGATGGCTTGGCTGATGAGTATACATACAACTAAGATGACTATGTTGATGAAGCAACCTAGGGAGATGAAAATTGGGGTGAGGCCCAACATTTAAAAATAATAATATTTTGTTAATATCCATTCACACAAGTAGAATGGACAACTCAATTTGATCTTAACACGGAATCTGGAAAATTTCATGCCCATATTGACTCTTCTCCTACGGTGGTTGATCGGACAGTGATGGCTATTTGGACATTCTTGTTGGCACTTCATTGGCTTCTTTTATGTTTTGAATCGCAATCGAAAAACAAGGACAAGCCTCTTTGCACTCTTACTCTCAGAAAACGAGACTCGATTAATGCCAGAGTTGTACTCAGCATCTTTGGAAAGTCATTTAGCATCAGGTGCAGGTTAAAGATCTGAAGTGAAAGAATATAATGATGAAAAATATGAGAAAAAAGAGATTCAAAAACTAAGCTATTCTTTACACGTGTTTCGTTCCCACCAGGCTCCAAATCAACCGACTCGGCCGATGGGTATGTTTCAGGACATTGTCAGTTCCGGACAGTCTCAAATCCACCAAGTCGGCCGATGGACATGTTCCGTGAAGTTATCAACGAGTTTAATATTAGTGATGCGGCCGACCCACATGATCTCAGCACATTGTCGATGCCCAATACCAACGACAACACCAATGGAGCAAAAACATTTTGACGCTTGCAACATCGTGATGATGTTCGTTATTACAAGGCTTGTTTCGAAGGTGGGTTAGGTGGTTCTTTTGGCATGCTTGATGGCAGCTCAGGATATTTGGATGGCTCATAAAATTATGTCAGTGAAGAAAGCTCGTCAGCTCTTGATTTTGATCCTCAATACAGAACGCAAGAATCATATTTATACATCCAAATGGAATAATGCCCTAGTAAATTTTTTTAATCTGGAACAGATGAACCGTGATTTTTTTGTTTCTTCTAAGATGAATGGAGATTCAATTGATGTAACCGTGCAAGTGGGAACTTACTTGTACACGAAACCTAGAATTGATCACGCTTAGACTCACATTGATGAGAAGGTAAAGATGTATAGATTAGGTGTTTTATTATTTGAGTTATGGCATTCATTTGGTACATCTATAGATCGATATTCAATTATTTCATAGTTGAATCATAAGGCTATTCTTCCTGCTCCTTGGGCCAAAGAGAATGTTGAACAGTTTGCTTTACTTAAGTGTCTAAAGGCTGCAAATCCATCAGATTGTCCATCAGCTGTAATGTCCCCTTCTGTTACCAAAACAAAAGCTCTGAACAAAGATACAATTTTTGCCAAAATAATTTCCAAATAAATAAATAAATCACAATATAATCTCTCAATAGCAAATCAAAGATCTTATCACTTGTTCTTCTAGACGATTACACAATTGAGTCTCTGTCATACAAATAAAATAATATGAAATATTCTGTCTTAAAACCCTGGGCTTTTGCAAATCTGGAAATAAACCCTAATTCTGGAAATGGCTCGGCTTTCTGTGTCAAAACACAGTCGTCGACGTCGGTTATACTGCCGTCATCGGTCGACTGGGGTCGTTAACCTGCCGACGTCGGTGATAGGTCAGCCGATGTCGGTCGCTGTGGATCTCTGCCTGCCAATGTCGGTCTTTGTACGAATCTGTACGGATCTGTACGGACTTCGTACGGCCGCCAATAAAGCACACCCTATTTGTTTCAACCCCTGATCTAAAGATATATGGCTTTAATATAGAAGATCTCTATCTGTATAATTTATTAAATCAAAACATAAGGAAATAAATACCTGAAATCCTTGTGATAACTTCTGCGTGAAGTTATCTCCCAAATCTATAAACCTCTATGATAACTTCTGTATGAAGCTATTTCTCAAATTGGCAATAGATTAGCTGATATTTCACAGCCTCTGAATCACACACACTGAAGAGTGGACGTTCTCCAATGCAGATGGAATCTTGGAACCCTTGGCTCAGTCTTCACAGAAGAATTCTTCAAAATCAATAGTCAATAATCAATGCATAATCAATAATGGCCTCCATGAGAAACCCTTATAGCCTCAAAAAGATGTGCTTGCCCTAATTAGGGTTTTCTTAAATTAGAATTAGGGTTTCTAATAAAAAATAGGCCAAATAATTAATATTTGATTAAATCAATCAAATATTAATATCTCCCTCAATATATGTTAGATCCTCAAACCGACTGAAACTGGTGAATCAGGGAGTGATTCTGCACATGACCATACCAAAATAAGGGCACTCCGTTGCATGTCAAATATCTTTAAATAATAGGAGCTCATGCCAAATGTGTCTGAAAGAGCCTGAATGAAAGCCAACTGTAGAAATTCTACTAATCGAAGCCAAGCCAATCATGACCCTCTATCCATCCTATCAGCCTATGAAGGTCGCATATTAGGCTAATCATCAAGTCTGTCAATGTCCACTAAAAAGGGGACATGACAATCCACCCCTCCTGAAATTTCTTGTCCCCAAGCAATCTCAGAACAATGAACCACTCGATCCACCTGGATCCCAAATGTAGTCATGATCTATACTGATGAAAATCAATGCAAGCTCCTGCAATATTCTCTGAAGTAGAAAAAAGAGGAATCGATAATCAAACTGGTGCATGAAACTCAACCAAACTCCAAGATTACACATACCATACTCAAGAACACATGAGAAACAAACTCTCAAAGTATCATAACCCAAGTAGAATGGAAAACTAAAACTGTCAATTCCATCTACAAAAGATGGTGCCAATCCATCCCATAACTGATCCCTCTATAAAGGTGGCACAACCAATTGTACCACACTATCATCTGTGTGAGAAAAATCAATCTAAAAACTCAACTCCACTGGTATGCCAAACTCATTAGGACTAGGTACTCCCAAATCCTGAACATGTGTGTCAGCTCTAACATGTTCCTCAGCAACCACTGTAGGAATGTACTCACCACCAACCATCTCAATATACAAATGGACTGGGTCTGGCGCTGGTGAAGACTGTAATTGCTCCAACTCCACAGTCACCTCAACCAAATGAAACGGTGACTCCTCAAAAGCCAACTGCGTACTCTCAAGAATCTCAGAAGTCACCTCGAGTTGCTGAGTAAGCTCACTCACCTTATCTTCCTTGACCAATAATGCATAATATGCTATGCTGGCCCACTTCATAAGATAATCTCTATCGGCTACCAACTGCATATAATCTTGTCTCAAAATCTAGATAGCCTCCCATAAAGAGTGGATCTCTATCAAGGACAAATAACTACCTCCCTGCTCAATGCTAGTAGGAGAACCCCATCCATAAACTGCTAACAACTGACGAGCAGCATCGAAATGCTTACAAGCGGTAGCTATGTCTCGCTCACTAACCCTCAACTAACTAGACACATGATGGCGTTGGCTAGATTGTCTCTTACAATCCTCCACTGATGCACATTCCAAAAGAGTAGATTCAGAATCATTGACCTCTGTAATACTACCATCCATACTCTAAAAATCAACTCCAAAGCTCATATCAACATACGGAGTATCAACAACTATAGCATCACTGTCTAACTCCTCCATACCGAAAGAAACTGCCGAGGAAACTAAGTCCTCAAAACTGTCTACCACATCCTCCTGGGTGTCATCTGTAATAATCAAATCCTGGGACTCCTCTACAATCTCTACCATAGCTGAGAGATCATCAACCCTCAGTGCACTAACATCTGAGCACACCACCCCACTCTAAGTGCAAGCATCAGACTCATCCTCATCTTCACTATCTTCTATCTCATAAGGATCATGGAACATGTTGTTGCCCTATCTAAGTGATCTGTAGTGCTCTCTCCTCAGCTTAACAAAGCGATCAAAAGATATCCTCTTCCGAACTTGAAGTGTTAATAACTCCCACTCATCATTTGCTGTCATATATCGTGTAGATTTGTCTTTGAATGTAGGGTATGAAAGAAATTCATTCAACCTCTTCAAACTTTGTTTCAGCTTCTTTATATCATTGTCCCATAGTTTTTGAGTACTTGAAGACATCATGGATACTTCGCTGATTCAATCTACCCAACTACCCAATAGGATGGTAGGACATTAGGCTCTGATCTACCCAATAAGATGGTAGGAATTTGGCTCTGATCTACCCATCACGATGGCAGGAATTTGGCTCTGATACCACTGTAATGTCCCCTTCTATTACCAAAACAAAAGCTCTGAACAAAGATACAATTTTTGCCAAAATAATTTCCAAATAAATAAATAAATCACAATATAATCTCTCAATAGCAAATCAAAGATCTTATCACTTGTTCTTCTAGACGATTACACAATTGAGTCTCTGTCATACAAATAAAATAATATGAAATATTCTGTCTTAAAACCCTGGGCTTTTGCAAATCTAGAAATAAACCCTAATTCTGGAAATGGCTCAGCTTTCTGTATCAAAACACAGTCACCGATGTCGGTTATACTGCCGTCGTCGGTCGACTGGGGTCATTAACCTGCTGACATCGGTGATAGGTCAGCCGATGTCGGTCGCTATGGATCTCTGCCTATCGATGTCAGTCTCTGTGTGAATCTGTACAGATTTATACAGACTTCATACGACCGCCAATAAAGCACACCCTGTTTGTTTCAACCCCTGATCTAAAGATATATGGCTCTAATACAGAAGATATCTATCTGTATAATTTATTAAATCAAAAAATAAGGAAATAAATTCTTGAAATCCTTGTGATAACTTCTGTGTGAAGTTATCTCCCAAATCTATAAAACTCTGTGATAACTTCTGTATGAAGCTATCTCTCAAATTGGCAATAGATCAGCTGATATTTCACAGCCTCTGAATCACACACACTGAAGAGTGGATGTTCTCCAATGTAGATGGAATCCTAGAACCCTTGGCTCAGTCTTAACAGAAGAATTTTTCAAAATCAATAGTCAATAATCAATTCATAATCAATAATGGCCTCCATGAGAAACCCTTATACCCTCAAAAAGATGTGCTTGCCCTAATTAGGGTTTTCTTAAATTAGAATTAGGGTTTCTAATAAAAAATAGGCTAAATAATTAATATTTGATTAAATCAATCAAATATTAATATCTCCCTCAATATATGTCCGATCCTCGAACCGACTGAAACTGGTGAATCAGGGAGTGATTTTGCACATGACCATACCAAAATAAGGGTGCTTTGCTACATGTCAAATATCCCTAAATAATAGGAGCTCATGCCAAACATGTTTGAAAGAACCTGAATGAAAGCCAATTTTAGAAATTCTACTAATCGAAGCCAAGCCAATCATGACCCTCTATCCATCCTATCAGCCTACGAGGGTCACATATTAGGCTAATCATCAAGTCTGTCAATGTCCACTAAAAAGGGGACATGACATCATCTTTGCAAGTTCTAAGAATTTGATAGCCTATTAAAAGGCTATAAACGAACATGTTACAACTCTTGGTTACCAGGTGCTAATGGGATGCATTAAGATGCATTATCATTTACTGTATGAGCAATACAAAAACACACAACTCTGGGAGTTTCTGCTTGCTTACCAGCTGTTACTAGGAGGCAGCTAAGTGCCTAATCAAAACATTAAAAGTACCTCTCATATATAAAGGAATTTGAAGGATTATGGATAATGTAGAGAATATGGATCGTTGCAACAAAACATAGTGAAGACAACTTTCAGTGCAGGTGGAGAAACTATTCATGTAAGTGGAGTAGTCAGTTAGTCGAGATAACTATGCACTTTCATTGCATGTTGAAGCCGAGTGGGATAGTGGGATGGTGTAAGGAATTAAATATTCTAACACTCTGCATTAATTTATACTACTTATGTTGGGTAGCTATTACTAACAACTGATGTTGTTGTTCTTCCCCTTGTATTAACTCCCACAAGCTCTTCTTCTACTTGATGATAGGTTTGCAATACTGCCTTTGGATGTGTGGCCTATGAATAGGGTTGAACACTTTCCATGTTTGTTTCATTTGGCATCAAACTTATACATAGGAGCTTATTCGAATCTCTTTCAAAACATCAATTGATGTTCAAATGACTTCCCCTTGCTACAGAGACACTTCCAGTATCTCTTCTTAGCTTTGTTGGCTTGATGCTTTTAACAAATTGTTCCACTCATGAATTAGGTTGAAAAAAGCTTTGACTTTTTGTGACTCTTTTGGAACAAATGTTCCACTTCTCTTACTCGAGAATACTCCCTCTTTTCATTGATTTCATTGACTATTGTTCCACATTGATTGTGATCTTTTGACAAGAGCAATGCTCTTCCTTCACCACCTATTTGAGCTTTTCTTCAACGCTCAAATTGCTACAACTATAATGATATTCTTCTGCGACAACTGATCAGCTCTTTTCAACACCTTGCTTGGTTGATCACTAAGCTCTTTCTCCTAATGTGGACTAGTTCATGGCTTCTTCTTGGGCAGTGCTTTCTCCATGCTTCTACTGGATTCTCAGGCTCCCATGATATTAGGTGAATGTTAGCTACAACTCTATCTCTCTCTAGCTGACTATGAGCATGACTTTGACTCGATAGACACTGGATAGACATTAGCTTAATGTTTCTCTCACATTTATGTGGATTACTACCATATTTGCAACTCCTTATGCAACCTCATTTTCTAGAATACACCCCCTCTATTTCTCCTCTCTTCATTATACTCACCTATGAGAATTTGTTCTTTTATTGAATGCCCTTGTTTTATGTAGCCATCTAAATATTTATGTAGTAGCTTCTCTCACTCCTCCTTTTCCTGATAAAATGTCTTCATCGATGCTCGTAGACTTGTGACTAAACTCAAGCTTGATGCAAAGTAGATGCTTATTAACTTTTATAGAAGCCAAAAAGGCATATCACGTAACTTATATGGGTCATTACAAGGCTCATGTCTCTTTTGCTTAATCTCCAAAGGACTTGCCTTGTTGATATGTATATGAAATAGATCATAAAATTTTCCTTTTCTAAATTTAGCTTGCTTAATCATAGGCTCGTACCATGTTCTATAGCTATGATAGGATATGTAAATTAAGGCAGATTTATCTTCTTCAAATTCACCATTTGAAAATCAAATCTGCTTGAATAGATAAAGGCAAATATCATTGAAAAAATTTCATCCTTTGTATTGAACATGTCTCATGATAGGTCCACACTTCTCCCACTCTATGATCTCGTTTCAATTGCACTCCTCTTCTATGATTTATATTCCATGAGATACATAGTTTTGTTCCATGCTTCTATTTGGTCTGTCCCCTAATGTGGATCTACACTTTTTCTTTGGTTGCAGCTTCCCTGGATCATCTCCTTTAGATCTGATACCAATTTCATAACATGTCAAAAGTTTATAAATGGACATGTTACAACATGTTACAACTCTTGCTTTCTAGATGTTGCTAGGATGCATTAAGATACATTGCCATTTGCTCTATGAGTAATACAAACACACATACTTATGCAAGATTTTTCTTACTTACTAGCTACTGTTCGGAGGTAGCTAAGTTCATAATCAAAACATTATAAGTTCCTCT